>JAPFBL010000419.1:67500-180000 GCA_026182355.1 Hermatobates lingyangjiaoensis
TCTGGAGCTCAGAGTAATCTTTAGGAAGATAACAAAGAAAAAGATAATTGTAAAGTCTTATCTTTTTTTTTTTTAGATAACCACGCTCCAGAAATGAGCTTCTTTTTTTTGTAGTTAAATATATCTAGTTTATTTATAGAGCGGGATTTCCGGTAATGTGCACAATGTTTACTCCTGCTTGGATAAAAAGCAGTGTTGTTCCGTCTGAGACAAAACCAACTGACCCACATTTGAGCCAACTCTCTTGACTTGAGGGTTTTATTACTAGACATGATAAGCGTATGAGCCTATCAAACATGTTTGTTTGTTATAAACATCCACATTGTAGGCTTTCAGTTTAACTGAGGCTCATTTGTTATTTGGCATTAAATTTGTTTTTCATTCAGAGAAGAGGTAATGAAATTATTTTTGGTAGAGTGAGAGAGAGAGAGAGAAAGTTAGTGAGATAAGTGGTAAAAGTGAGTGAGAGGGGGTGTAAGAGGGAGTGTGTGAAAGAGAGAGAGAAAAAGAGTGAGAGAGATATAGAGAGACAGAGAGATAGATAGATAGATAGATAGATAGAGAGAGAGAGAGAGACAGAAAGTTAGTGAGATAAGTGGTAAAAGTGAGTGAGAGGGGGTGTAAGAGGGAGTGTGTGAGAGAGAGAGAGAGAGCGAGAGAGAGAAATGTACACTTTCTCACACAATTACAAAAGTCATCCAAAAATAATTAATTTATAAATAAAAATTGTTCATAATTGTTAATAAAAAACGGTTTTTTGTTATTTTATTATTTGTAACTGATAGAAAAGTAATATGAACGTGGTTTATTTGAGTTTTGGTTGTGTGATGTGTGAATGGATGTCTGGCGGCGCGTGGGTGGTAAGTACGTGACTTCGGAGGGGTCTGCAGAGCCGGGGCAAGGCTTACAGTACACACACAGCAGTAAACCTGCTGCAGGGATGCACTGAGTAAACACCATGCAGCCTTCCATACACGCCCCATCAGCTCAACTTTCAACCTCCGGACAACTCCATCAGGTCTCCTTAATGCTCACAAACACCATGACTACGAACTATAATCCCCCCCTATAACACGATAGATAGGTTATATGGAAATGCGTTATAAATGTACCTTGCATAGGGGGGATTACCGTACATTACAAATACGGAGAACCACTTTTCTAAACAGACAATCATCATAGTCGAATAGGGACAGCTCAGCGATTATTTATAGAAATCATTAATAAATAAACGATTAATTACAATAAGATACTTAAAATTAAAACACATATAATTATAAGCAAACACTCAAATAGCGGGGTCCAGGTTAGCTCAGTGGTTAACGTACTCGCCTCTGGGCTGGTAGGTCTGGGGTTCGATACCCACCTGGCCCTCGATTTATTCACGTAGGAGGTGAATAAATCTGTTTACATCATCCCTCGAAGAAGACGTTAAGTCGTCGGTCCCGAGCCTGTACGATGTCAAGTACTCGTTAAAGTTCCCTACACTAAATACACTTGGATTAGACAAAATTTAAGACTTCGGATCAAACAAAAAGAGCGTAAAGGGCAGATGTTTTAACCCCTTACGGGATCGGTTTAAAAAAAAACTCAAACAAGATTAAAATTGAAATTAAATGTTTACATTTGAAATATAAGACTTTAAAAAGGGGTTTTACTAGAGATACGGGGGGGCGATAATTCATATCCTCCACAAAAAAGAAGTTTTTTATTTAAATTACGCGTTTCAAACACTACGTGTTCATCATCAGGTAAACTTCTACAGTACAAACTAAATTAAAAGTTACAAATTCCTTCTTTTTTATTTATTATATTAAATTAAACAACAGAAATTAAATTAATTTTTCATATGTATTGTAGAAATTTACCTGATGATTAACACGAAGTGTTTGAAAAGCGTGGTATTGTATGGAGAATTTGAATAATCGTTTTCCCTAGTTTGAGTAAAATTTCAAACAATTACGGATTGCACAAGTAATGAATTATAAGTGGTACATAAAGGATGAATTTTTTTTACAAAAAAAAAATCAATTCACGAATTTTGTCAAAAATGAAAATAGCTTTATTGATATATCTGTGGGATGTCACTGTGAAAAAAAGAGAGGAAAAAATACCAGTTGTCTGTAATGAGGTTGTATAGATTTTTTAAATTTAGATGAAGAGGGGGTGGCTTGAATCACGTATTCAAGAAAAACACATGGTGTCTTGGGACTTTTTATGGGCCAGACGTGAATCTTGATGCTGGGCCGCTGTCTTCTCTATGCAGGATTCTATATCTGCTTACATTACGCTCCTCTTACTCTCCGCCTCTCTCCTTTTCTGTGTCTCTCTTCACCACTATCTTCCTTTCTCTCCTTCATGTCTCTCCTTCTATCTGATTCTGTTTCTTCCTTCATCTCTTTTCGTCTTAATCTTTCTCTCTTTCTTTCTCTGACTACCTCTTTTCTTTTATTTATTCCTTTCTCTCTCTTTCTCTCTTTCTTCAACTCTTTTCACATTTATCTTTCTCCATTTCACTTCCTTTCTCTCTTTTGTGTCTATTACTCTCTCTTTTTCTTTATCTCTATTTGTCTTTCTCTCTCTCCACCTTTCAGTCTCTTTTATGTTTCTCTGTTTCTTTCATTCTCTCTCTGTTTATGTCTCTCTCTCTCTTTCTTCATCTCTTTTCAACTTTACCTTTCTCTCTCTCTCTCTCTCTCTCTCTCTCTCTCTCTCTTGCTTTCCTTTATGACTATCTCTCTTTCTTTTTCTTAATCTCTCATCGTCTTTATCTTTCTCTCTTTATCTCTCTTTCTATTAATCTCTTTTATCTCTCTCCCTCTTTCTTCATCCGTTTTCAAATTTATCTGTCTCCATTTAACTTCCTTTCTATTTTTGTGTCTATTGCTCTCTCTTTTTCTTTATCTCTATATGTCTTTCTCTCTCTCCCTCTTTCAGTCTCTTTTATATATATCTCTCTTTTTCTTCGTCCATTTTCAAATTTATTTTTCTCCGTCTCTCTTTCTTTCTCTCATTTATATCTATTTCTCTCTCTTTTTCTTTATCTCTATTTCTTTTTATCTTTCTTTCTCTCTGTCTGTCTGTCTGTCTCTCTCTCTCTCTCTCTCTCTCTCTCTCTCTTTCTTTTTTCATCTCTTTCAGTTTTTTCTTTCTCCCTCTTTCCTTCTTTCTGTCTTTTGTTTCTCTCTCTTTTTCTTTATATCGATTTGTCTTTATCTCTCTCTTTCATTCTCTTTTATATAACTCTCTCTTTTTCTTCGTCTCTTTTCAACTTTATTTTTCTCCGTCTCTCTTTCTTTCTCTCATTTATATCTATTTCTCTATCTTTTATCTCTATTTCTCTCTCTTTTTCTTTATCTCTATTTCTTTTTATCTTTCTTTCTCTCTGTCTGTCTCTCTCTTACTTTCTGCATCTCTTTCAGTTTTTTCTTTCTGTCTTTTATTTTTATCTCTCTCTCTCAATTCCTTTATTAATCTTCGACTTTCTCATTCTCTTTTTTTCCTGTCCATCTTTATCTTCCCTCTTTGTTTCTCTTTTAAATACACCCTCCCCCCACTCTTTCTTTCTTTCTCTTCGTCTTATCGTCTTTATCTCTCTCCTTTCCCTTCTCATTGTTTATCCATTTTTCTTTAGAGTTCTATATTTCTCTCTCTTTTTCTTTACATCTCTTTCATCCTCTCTCTCTCTCTAGTTATATATATATATATAACTCTCTCCCTCCCTCTCTCTCTCTCTCTCTCTCTCTCTATATATATATATATATATATATATATATATATATCATCAACAGGAAAAAATCTACAAAGGACAATAAACGTTTCAGAGTAAACTATAGGTAAACAATGAGTAGAAAACAGACTTCTTGTATCTATAGAGAAAGATCACTATAATTTACTTATAGAAAACTATTATTTCGTTTGTTATATACCGTAATGACGTTACAAAACTTGATGACCTGAAGTGATGATGCGGCAAGTCCTATAAAGTTGCATCTCTTTTGGGCCAAAGGCATTTGTGCGACCTGTCAGCAGTCTGCAAGCAGACAAAGAGATTTTATTGATGCCAGGATGGGTACAGTTAGCGCATTGTCTGTCTTACACACGACAAAGCCCCCATCTTGATGGGCTTATCTAGAGGCCTAGCTGACTTCTAATCAACCACCGCTCTAATTACATGCTCTTACCAAAATAACCTATTCATATCAAACCTCCCGCTCTGTTCATCGCACAAGTGTGCACCGTTACAGGGATAACACTTGCATAGCCTCCCGGTCATAATCCATTTTCAAGTCCCCCCCCCCAACACCAAAAACCACCAACTCATGGACTATCATAAACATTTTATAACAAAATATAATTGTAACTTTATTGATTTCATAATGAAAAGAAAATTTTACATATTTTTCTTCATTCAACTAGGAAAATATATATAGAACTTGTAGAAATTCGTTGATTTAGAAATCAGCGGCCATATAAGGATGATGTGATATAAATAACATGATAAATTATCCCAATAGCAATGGAAAAATAAATTAACTAAAACATTACTAATAGCTGACTGGCTGTGCAGTTAGTTGGTGTGTTGTAGGGGGCCAGGTTAGCCCAATATAAAGGTGCTCGCCTCTGAGCTGGTAGGTCCCGGGGTTCAATATCCGCTCTGCCCTTCCATTTATTTACATACTCTTGTTGCCAACGTTTGAGTTTTATTTAAAACCTCTTTCACAGACTTTTTCATAAACGAAGGTCACACGTTCGATTTTGAAAATGCAACTATAGTAGAAAAAGAAAAAGATGAGCAAAGAAGGAAGACACTTGAGATGTTATATATTAAAAAGGATCTAAGTTCGATTAATCATAAAAGTGATTTTACTAATTTAAGTAACATTTATTCGGGAGTGTTGTTCTGAGTTTTAGTGAAATTTGATTTATTTAGTTCCTTTGAGTGAACAGTGTTGAGGTTACTTGTAATGTTATATTATTAGTCTAGTCAAAGGTTTTGTCCGGTTAAGATTGTTATTCCTTTAAATAATGTAAAATTCATTTTCTTAGTTTAAAAAAATTTCTTTCTTCTGTAAGTTATATCGTTTTATTTATCTCTAAATACTTATGCTTATAATATTCGTAAGTTGTAACAATTCATTTCTTATTGTTTATATGATGGATGTTGATATGTGATTTCTTATTATCCTTTGTTTGTAGGCCTATGAAAATGGTTTTAAAATAAAACCGAAACGTCGGCAATGAGAGTTTGATTTTTGAACCTAGAAAATTTGACCGAATCCCGATTAGATAATACACCTATTCTATCAAACGGTCGATTTATTATTGAATCTGTTGTGTTATATATATATATATATATATATATATATAACATTAAAACCTATGCCTATTTCAATTTTGACACATTTTTGAATTAATTTTTCAAATATTTGAAAAATTAATTCGAAAATGTGTCAAAATTGAAATAGGCATAGGTTTTAATAGAACATATATATATATATATTAAATTCATAAGTACTCTTTTTTGTACTTATAACTAAGACCTAATATTGTAGCATATCAATGGTGCGATTGGAGCGTCAATTAATACAAGAGAAATAACAAAGATGTTATAGAAATATTTATTGGAAGGATAAAGGATTGGAAAGATAATTCTTGATAGATTGCACATGGTCTTTTTAGAGATACATCCATGCATCATGACCAAAGGCACAATTCAAGGTGTCAATGTTACACAGCTCCTTTCAACTAAACGCCAAATCAAAACTTTTAATTTCAAACAGTATGATTCCTTTTGAAGCAAGCCGCTTTAAAAGTCGACAAGGGGGGGTCCTCATTTCAAATGCTATTTCACTTTTTTTTTTTTGATAACAGTTGAACAAGCAAATCTAGATTAAATTATACTTCGTTTCAGTTTTGTTATTACTGTAATAAATCTAGGGCGAATCGAGAGTGCAGTGGGCAGAAGAAAACATTTCCAATGGATTTATAGCAGACCCTCCAATAGGAGTCTCAGCCACCCCGGAGGCTCCCCTCAATACATTCCTTAAAAAACCGATATAAGAAATAAATGAGTATTTCAAGAAATGACCTTTCTTCGTATTTAAACTTCAAATATATTCGAAAGGATAAACTGAATGACTGTAGTCATTCACACCACCCTACTCTTTTCACGGAGTCATAACGAATTAATTTCTCACCGACGTTTCGTCAATATTTATTGACATTTTCAAGGCTATAATACATCTATATATAAAAAAGACAAAGTTTGTCTGTCTGTAGGATATAGAAATAGAACAGGAGACATTTAGATCCAAAGAAACATATGAATCCTATATAACTCTTTTCGGGGGAACTAATCACGGTATTTTGATTTTGATTACAATATTTTTTTGGTAACTACCCGCCCATAACCAAAACGCCGAGGCATAATCTACCGTCCGGGCAACGCCGGGTAGAACAGCTGGTAAACAATAAATGTTAAAATAATATAGAAAATGAACAGTATATACTGAAACGTCTGTCGGTACAGAGACAGACTTCGTAATATATTACCGAAAGTCTTTAAGGTACAGAGTTCATACTATAGTATGCAGAGTTAGAAGCATGTAACCTAGATTAGTGAACGTAACATGCTCCCTTTTGTTCTGTAAGTCTCTAGTTAAATATCGTGCTAGCTGGTACCGGAAATGACAAAGTTTGCAGTAATTGAACAAACTAATTTTCACTTTATCATTGAACTCCTTGAATTTGTGACAGACGTTTACAAAGGTTTTCAAATTCTCTCTTTGCCTACCCAGATGCATTGACAACGACTACTTTCTATTATGATCCTTGAATGGGATTAAAATAAAGCACTCACTCGCATAGTCACACAGAGAGAGAGGCAAGTGAAGTTACAAAAGGCATAGTTTAGGTAATTAAGTTTATGATTGATGCTATGTTTTAAGGCAAGCACGGATGTGAGTCACGGCCAGGACTAAACAAGGGGGATGAGTGGCAGATGGGGGGGGGGGGGGGGGCAGTCTCACAGGCGCCTGACAGAAAAAACTCGACCAACTTGTTTCGAGTCGGTCAAATGCTGTTCGCAAAGTGTCGCAGTGAAGTAAGCAGGCTTGGCCTTAGTGCAGCGCTGCCACTCAGCTTTGTGACTACTATAAGAGGCGAGAATCAACTTTGCAATAACCATTCTAATGCTCTCTCTCTCTCTCTCTCTCTCGCTATATATATATATATATATTATATATATATATATATATATATATATATATATGTGTATTTTGGGAGCAGACCTTCAATCAAACATGTTTTATTAAAAATTATGCCAATTTTAACTGGGTCATAAGTACGAATATTTGTGTATTTTGGGAGCAGTTAAAATTGGCATAATTTTTAATAAAACATATATATATATATATATATATATATATATATAATATAAACTCAAAAATTGTTATTGACCTCTTTTATTCTATTCTATGTTTTGTTATTGAGAACTAGGTCAAATAAAAGAAAATAAACTCCTTCCTAGGCCGACGTTTCGATGTATTTCTACATCATCTTCAGGGCTAAAATTAGAGTAAGAACTATAATACATTTACCAAAACATTTGTGTTAGTTCTCTATGTGAGTTGTAGATTGTTTTGGTAAATGTATTATAGTTCTTACTCTAATTTTAGCCCTGAAGATGATGTAGAAATACATCGAAACGTCGGCCTAGGAAGGAGTTTATTTTCTTTTATTTGACCTAGTCCTCAATAACAAAACATAGAATATATATATATAACACCAAAAGGATAAATTGGGATAAAACTATAAGACGAAATTGAACCAACTGGAAACAGACATCCAGTTTTTAAAAGCATGCATTGAAGAAGGACTGCTCCCAAATTTTACAAATTACGAGTATATATATATATACATATATCAATGATCAAACCACAATATGAAAATGGGAATGGTTTGATCATTGATTGTCATTTCACGTGTGTATGTGAAATCTTTATATATATATTATATATATTTAAAACAGAATTTTAAAACATATTTAATATGCAAATAATGAAGATAAATTTGAAGAAGAGGTGAAGAAGTTGTAATGTTTTTTGTGGCTGCTTGTTGTTGAGAGAATAGATTAAATGGAGAAAAGGCTTGTCATGCAAACAGCGTTCTTTGCAAGACGACTGTTCTAGGTCATTGACCTTACTGCTGCTGAATTGACTGTCAGTGTGAGGTCAATAAGTAAACGTCCGTATCTGTGCAGAGTAGAGAATTCCGAGTCGTGTCCGGTGCACATTTTTTTTTTTGGAACACTCACGTCACGTTTCATGAAATTTGTTGCTGCTACTAAGTCGCAGCATGATTGGTGCCCCTAAATTAAGTTTTAAGTCATGACCAGGCAGTCCAGGAGTAGTTACGGAGTTAAGCATTTAAGTTAGATAATGAACTGCTTCCTCATCAGTAATCACTCTGTTTACTGACTTGTAAGTTCTTTCTTCAGAACTTGTTTTTGTTTATTTTTCCCGCCTGTTCGTCAGTAGGGTTGAGATCTGCCTACTCATCTGAACCTCCTTGTGCAAACTCTCAATCCTGCCTCTAACCTTCTTCTTCTTCTGAAGAATTACTTCACACTGACTATACTTTTCAACTGATGACTAAAAACATTGAAAACTATAGCCAAAAAGACCACATGACCGCGAATACGACGTCATTTATACGGACAAGTATAATAGTATAGTTATCAAGCAGTAGAAGGCCTCTGGTATGGTACTCCTAGTTACGATGTGCATCACAGTGCGCAGACAAATTCGTTGATCGTTAGGTTGAGAATTGCTCGTTCACAAAGCCAGTTATTCTGAATACATAGCAGATCTTGACTGGGAAACGCCTTGTCAATAACCTCTTGTTGGGAGTTTAAACGCAAACAAAATTAAAATCAGCTAGCAATACCTTCTTCTAGAGCACCTTTGTCACGTGTGGCTCGGATTATGTTTTCCAAGACTGGCCCGGAGTCACCATTATAAAATTCCAATATATCCATACATACATACATATAATTTCATATATATGTAAACTTCTTTTTCAATGTGATTTATTTCTGATAAAAGAATACAAAATTAGTTAACAAAAGTAGCTACTTACTTAAACTTATGTACCAAAACAAAATAAACAGTTACTTGATAAAAGAATTAAATTACACGTATTTTCTTCCAAAACAAATAATCGACAATATTATTAAAATAACTGAGAACAATAAAGGAAATGATTGAAATAAACAAACTAACACTTAGGAATGAAAACTCACCTAAGGTTGATCTGTAGCCATCCTTGCATATATATATATATGATGCAAGGTAAACATTAATTAACTACTGATTTTTTATTCCTTCGTCTATAGTTTACTTTACATAGAAAGACCAGTAAAACAGAAATTGTATCAGTTTTTAAAAATAAAAATTGATATTAATCAAAAGTCTCTGGGGACCTAATGAAAAGCCTTCGTGGGCTGTAGGTTGTCCATGCATGCTGTAGAGCCGGGGTTCTCAATGGAAGGTGAAATTCACCCCTAGGGGCCAGGGGGTGAATTGTGACCACAGTAGGTTTACAGAGAGAGGAAACCTATTATAGGTTTTGCCCTCTTTATTATAAATGAAAAAATTTGATTGAATTAATATTTTATATATCCATCAGTAATTGTAATTAGAATTTAATTTGTTAAATTCTATTGTAAACATAATCAATGTAAAGTTGTAAAAGTGTATATTGTACCTTGTAAAGAAAAAGGAGTGGGGGAATGGCATTGTGGGAAATGGACGAGAGGGGTGACTGGGCAAAAAATCAGAGAACCTTTGTTCTAGAGTATCAAGCACCTAAAAATAACTGTATATTTTCAAAATAAAAATGTCTGTGTTAACTAGAGAACAGCTAGAGAAACACAGTTTAAAAGTCCATAATTTCGCTTTTACGTTGAATTTCCAATAAATTCAAATCTTAGATGAAGCTAAACATACAGAAATCTACGCTGCCAAAGTTTCAGATTGGTATGACTAATGGTGGCTGAGTTAACTTGTGATAAAATTTTGCGGACAAACAAACAAATAGAAACTTTTCTAAGGGTGGATTCAGTTTGTCTAATGTATAAAACGTAAAGGATAACTTGAAATGAGTCAGTTCTAAGCAATGAAGAGGCAAAAATTTTCGTTCATGTATCTAGATGTATGTATTTCATTGATACATAAAACATTAGATCCCAGTATAAGACAGGTTTTGCAAGCCACGGTGATTAGATAAGATTATTCCCATAGAGAACTGCTGACTGACATAGCAGGTTTTATATTATAACAGAATTGAAACCTCAGCTTTTTTACAGACACTCAAGAGAAATGCAAGGAAAGCGTTAGATATTGTTTACTGGGGGAAAAAAAATTATTTATCAGGTATTTACGACAATGCAAAGGCACATCCTGTAGGCTTTAGAAGGAAAACTATTTGACCAATTTTGAACAAGTAAACAGTTGATCCAAAATAAGAGTCTAGACATGAAATTTGATAGGATTTCAAATGAATCTGATGTTATTGCAAATTTCTAAGTTTGTAATACGTTGGGTTGCAGTGGCAGTCCCACAAGGGAACACACGTAGGCCGAGCATTGGCCCTTTGTGATACCACACAATGAAGATTGATTCTACAGTGGGAGTCCTAAATTTTGCTAACTCAAGTGTATTGTAGAGTGATTATCTGACATCTTACAGGCTAAAAGACTGTCGGCTTAATGTCCTCTCTCAGGGACGACGCGCTCAGGTTTATTTACCTCCCACGTGAATAAGTCGAGGGCCAGAGTAGGTTTGAACCACGAACCTATCAGTTAAGAGGCAAGCATGTTACCACTGCGCTAAAGTTTCACACGCTTAAACCATGGATGGAAAGAAAAAACATTTTTACAAAACACTAGCATGCCATAAAATTCCCAATATAATAATTTTATTAAAGACCCTAAATGTAAAACGCAATCCAAAATTGAAAATAATCTTTGAAAAATAATAAATGTAATTACCCTAACTGTTATATTAAAAATTATCTTAAAACGACATTTTTTCTTGCAGGTTTTTGATATTTTTCAGACAAAATAGGAATATTTTCAAGTCTTAAATGGTAAGCTTTGTCTTAAATTTTCAAACCATGTAAGAGATACACTGGACATTTTCTCTTGTATGAGATTATTTCGTAACATTAAATCTACACTTTTGCTTTTCAAAAATGTTATTACTGCTGTAGGTATACTAATGATATTATATGCATCAGTGATGTGATATACAATAATAAGCGTACCATATATATTGATAAGTGGATCAATCACTATCTGTACTACCTCAGGAATGAAAGACTAATAAACATCTCCCATTCAGACATTTATAGTGTACCTAAATGGTACATTATATATTACATACCCAAGAAGTTTGATAGTACGTTTTTAGAGGTACAAGAGCAGTCATCAGGTACAACTGCGTTTACCGTCTGGTGTAAACCAAATGTGATTCGTTCAACGTAAACCAAACGTTCAGCAAGCTTAGTCTCCGTATGAACAATCGCAGAGCTTCAGTTAACAACCATTCCCATCTTCCCATCGCCATACATGCCAATAGCCACGGACTTCCATTTAATGAGTGCTACAGGTTACAGATTCTGCGACAAATCCTCTCTGATTGCAAAGATCTCACTCTACGAGCCTCCGAACATTCTCATATTTCGTTGCTAAATGCGCGTAGTCCACCTGGCTTTAATCTCAAGAGATAATGCTCCATTCAATTAGTTCCTTGTCCTTGCATTTAGCTTTTATGTTATTTTTTATCCTTTAATACATGTATTATCTTTTATTATATAATTATTTATGTATTTCACATTATTATTTGTATTGTCTTATTTTTTATTAATGCTTAGTCTTTAACACTTATTTATGTACCATTTCCTCTGTTCCTCTGTTCATCCCTCAGTTCATCTTTTATATATTTTTTATTATTTTTTCATATTTCCCAATTTAATTATAAATTGATCTCTCCTGAAAACAGTTCAAACCGAAAATTAGAGACTGTAAGTGTGAAATTTATCTATGTTTCTTTGTCTACATTGAACTTTATATGTGTCTTTCGGACCGTATTTTCATCGAAGATGTATATTTAAAGTGAAAAGGACTCAATTTTCAATATTTCGACCGTTATGGTGGTAAAATATAATTATATATATACGAGTATATATATATATATATTATCCCAAATTATATAAATATTGATAAAATTTTAAATGTATATATATAATACCTTATAAAAATAAAATAAGAGGTCATAACATATAATTGCTTTCCTCACTCTGTAAACTTACTGTGGTCACAATTCACCCCCTGAAAACCCAAAATTCACCCCTGGGGGTAAATTTCACCCCAGTTGAGAACCCTTAGTTTAGAGCAAAAAAAATGTACAATTTTATTTTAAGACACACCAAATATTAAAGTCTAGAGTAACAAATTTCAAAACTTATTATAATCTGAAGGCACAAGAAATTTTTTCTTGTTATGATAATTAATTTTTTGTATTGACATAGCTCTGAAGATGTTTAGAAGTACAAATCAAGGATTAAAGTGTTTTCTTGAGAATTGTGTGACGCTCGACCAAACCTTCTATATACATAACATAACTTCCATCATTTGTGGTCGAGATGAGAAAATTTTCAATTAAAAAAAAAAGCAAATTTTTCAACAGTTTTGCCAATTTATAGTATTATTTAGAATTAATAATAGTATAGTGTATGATATAATTGTGATACTATTATAGTATACTATATAATTACCAAGGAAATAACAAAATGAGATTTAAGTTTGAATAAAACTTATCAAGAGCTACAGTTATTACGGACGGGTCTAAGGGTAAATGACTATATAAACGGAAGTGCATGCTAGAACATTTATTATTAATAAGATAGTTCAAAAAAGAAATAATTAAATAGATTGAATCTTTTTTTTCAGAGATTAGACGATGGCATAACAGGAATGAAAAGTTCTTTTCATAAGAACCTAATGCAAATTCTACTTAGTTACTACTTTTTTTTATTTATTTATTTATTCCGCTTTGTAAGAGATTGAGAAAGATTGAGAGGTAATTTATGCTAAAGACCATCACTTCAGGCGTTTATGAAGATTTAGTGAGAAAATATATTTGAGCCGATTTAGTGAGAAAGTATGATAAGATTAATGACTGCTGAAATATTTATGCAACGTTATACAATGTCTTTATTTACTCTAACAGACATGGGAATATGTACATAAGGTGATGGTACATTTTCAACACCTCATCTCTCTACTTATTCTACAAGACATGGGACCATAATCTTAAATTATGGATAAACTTTCAACCATAAGGTCTCTACTAATTCTACGAAACATGAGACTATGCACGTAAGGTAATGCTATACGTGAAACCCATAATCTCTATACTTATTCTACCAGACGTGGGACCATAATCTTAAATTATGGATAAAGTTCGAACCATAAGGTCCCTACTAATTCTACGAAATATGATACTATGCACGTAAGGTAATGCTATATGTGAAACCCATAATCTCTCTACTTATTCTACCAGACGTGGGACCATAATCTTAAATTATGGATAAACTTTGAACCATAAGGTCTCTACTAATTCTACGAAACATGAGACTATGCACGTAAGGTAATGCTATACGTAAAACCCATAATCTCTCTACTTATTCTACCAGACGTGGGACCATAATCTTAAATTATGGATATTCACCTGACCGTAAGGCCTCTACTTAATATATAAGGTGTGGGATTATGCACATAAGGGAATGGTACATGCTAAACTCATAAGACCTCAGCTTATTCTCACGATCCTGAGACCTAAAATTTCTTCCTATAATACAGAACTTATAATTTCTTCCCTACTTCCACCAGACAATGGTACAAATATTATTATGGTACAAACCAAAGTATAAGGTCACTACTTATTCTACCAGACATAGGACCATCATCTCAAATTATGAGTACACCGTACCGATAAGGACCCTACTTAATTACATTATTAGGTGTCGGATAACGCTCATAAGGTCATTGTCCATGCCAAACCATAAGATCTCATACTTGCTCTATCAGCTGTGGGATTATACACATAAGGTGAAATTATTATGCACATAAGGTCTCTTACTTACTTTGTCGCCTGAAGACGGATTACCCGAAAATTTGAGTTTGTAAGTATGTTTCTTTACTTTGTATGCTACTTATCTTAAATTTTGAACTGTTATATATATATATTTCAACCCCTATCTGTCTTAAATCCTCTCTTCCTTTCCTCTACCTGTCTTTGTTTCTAACAATCTATGACCCTTGTATTCCTCCTCCCCCTCACTCTTTCTCTCTCAAAGTATTATGTACTCAGTGACTGCTCGACCTCTGCCCTTGATTCCCTTGTGATACAATCACTACAATATGTTAAATATTAAACTCATATAAACTAGTGTTATTATTAGAATAGTCTTTGATTAAGACTATAGTAGATAAACATACTTTAGTTTTGCTTGATCTTTCAATGTTAATTCAAGACAGTTGTGTCAATGCAAAGACAAACAAAGTGTGTTCAAAGACCTTGACATTTTAGCCAAATTCTCTCCTGGGACATTGATTCCTTTCTAAATTGTATTCTCGATTAAGGTTTTGACTCCCACCTTTTTTTTCCTTAACACTTTTAATGAATATTTATTACTGTCAGACTAATTTGACTACCTACCCTTTCTAATCGACTCTCTCGCACTCTGTTCCTCTTTCCCTACCTCTACTCTTATCCTTATCTACCTTCCCTCTCTTCTCACTCACTCACTCTCACAATATGTATTTAACACAAAACATGTTAACCATCCAAAGAGGACAATCTAGTCTTTACACAAAATTATTAATATAACAATATATTGATTGTTATATTAATGAAATATATTAATTGCCTCATATCTTGAGTTATTACCGCACAATCCTTGTTTGTTCAACTTACTAAACCTTATAATTATTTTTCGTTAAGAACTTAATAGTATATCATAGTAATCTAAAATATTTAATACTTTAGGGAAGTAATAGTATATCAATAAAAACGTAATATAGTTTATATTACGCGTAAATAATATTTAATTAGTTAGGCTTCTTTTAATTAGTGAAATAAATTGCAATTGTTAATTACAATTTTTAAGATTTTTTTTATTGTTTAAAACCGATCCCCTAGCGGGTGATAACATCAGCCGTTTATCGTCTTTTTGTTTGATCGGTGATTCTACAGATTTTATTTTGGGAGTCATAAATTTTGCACTAACTCAAGTGCATTTCGAGTAGGGATTTTTAACGAGTACCTGATATCGTACAGGCTCGGGACCGACAGCTTAAAGTCCTCTCGAGGGCCAGGTGGGGATCGAACCGAAGATTACCTGCCCAGAGACGAGTACGTTAACCACCGAGCTAACCTGACCTCTACCTTTCAGTTAAATAATTCTAATTATTCATTCTAATCCATGTGTACAGACATTAATTAATTTATATCTTATGGCATGAATTATATCCTATTTTATTTATTATGAAATTCTTCGAGTAATAAATTTTGATTAGTTTAAAATTTAAAATTAAATTTTAAATTACATTTAAAATTTGAAATTTAGCCCAGGGATTCTACGATATAGAAATAATAAAACATTTATGCCAATACAGTGGTACATCGAATTACGAATTGAATTCATTGAAGACCAACTTCTTATATAGAAATGGTGATATTTTATAACTGAAACACTTAAATTACCTCTAGAAAGCTAACGATGTAATGTTTGATAATAATCTACTTTCCTATATCTTGGTTTTAATTTTGAAAAAAAAATTGTGCAAATTTATAATAGGTTTTATATTACTTCTTTTCTTTGCGTAATGTATAATTTACATTCTGTATTCATTACCTTTATTTAAAAAAAAAAATTAAGTATATCCGAACTATAGAAAATTTAAATTATTTTAAATTGTAATTTGTTATTAGAGTTCGAATTAAATTGTTTCCAGGCCAACGCTGGGTAGATCAACTAGCTATAAATAAATACGAAATAAAACATAAAACATTGGCTTACTTTAAACACTGGATTATAAAGGTCGGAGGTAACAGAGGGTGTGGAGGTATAGGAGGATACGATGGGACAGTGTAGAGTAACTTAACTCAATAATTTACACTACCATGTTTATTTTCTTTTATTTTAAATGTTTTGCTTCACTTAACGTAAATCGACACCTAGCTTACTATGTTCGTACAGACAGATTTTTATTTTTTTTCAAGTTTTTTTTTTTACTTTTCTTACTAGTTTCCACCTTGATCTTCGTCACTTTCACTCTCATCAGATCTTTTTTCCTCTTTGCTTCACTTCTACTCGTTTCATTACGATCACTATGCGATACTCCATCGTATCTCGTAACTCAAGCAAATCTGTGTATATCAGTGTTTCCAAAAGTGGGCGGTACCGCCCCCCTGGGGGCGGTGCATTGAAATCGGGGGGTGGTAATGCAAAAAGGTGCGGGGATTTTGACAATATTATATAAATTGAAAATGTTCATGCAATATAATTTCTAAATTTAAGTGTAAACACGACATATAAACTTCAAGGAAACGTTTTCTCAAAATTATTTGTTTTGATAATTCATTTTTATGTTAAAAGTATCATATCAACTAAGTTTCTTTTAAATCATTAGTTGTGCAATCCGTAATTGTGTGGTATTTACTCATTCTGAGGTAAAATGGATAAGCCAAAACAAAAGTCTCCACACAAATGAAGTTTTATTCAACGCGTTTCGAACACTTTGTGTTCATCATCAGGAAGACACCAAGGATGTGGTACAGAGTTGTTTTCACTGAACCAACCCGTCAGTACCACATCCTTGGTGTCTTCCTGATGATGAACACAAAGTGTTCGAAACGCGTTGAATACAACTTCATTTGTGTGGAGACTTTTGTTGGTTTATCCATTTTACCTCAGAATAAGTTTCTTTTATTGTATATTAATTCTTTTGCATAAATATGCTATGAAACAATACATCTATTGGATTCTAAATAAATATTCCATTAGTAATTATTTTAATTGAATTATTAAAATGTTACTCATTTGGTTATTTAGTCTAGGAATCTGATTATTATTCAAGGATGTAGAGTTATAGGTTTATGGACCCGAGGGGGCGGTCACTCGAAAAAGTTTGGGAAACACTGGTGTATATCGAGACAAATTTACGTGGCATATTGATATATTCTTATATCTGTACGTTAGTAAGTCCAGTTAACACTGTATTTTAAATAAAAAAAACTTGCCCAATTAATTATTATTTGTTTTTCTGTTCATTTATACAAAGTCATCACAACCTGCCAGCATTAAAGTGATGGTATATTAATTACTTTAATATCAATTTGAGAAAATAATAAATGTCAACGCAATGACATCTTGTTCATGATTAAAATAAGTTGGGTTCTTTTTAAATTCCACATAACTTTGCATCAAATTGATTTGGATGCATCTACATAAATGCCTCACATTTATTTGACTAAATTAATGGATGAAACTGTAGTATATTGCTAATTAATTTTGCAATTTCACGACCTAAATTTCTTTAATTGCATCATTATTCTTTAATTAGTTTTTTTATGTCGTGTCATAGTTCACCATTCGATAGGTGTGAATTAATTGGCTACGGGCAATTATAAATTTTACAGTCAGTCTATTTAATGAGTCCCAAATGAATAATTGGTCAATTATAGCTATTTCTGGTTGCTAACTGCTTTCACATTGTTTGTATTTACTTTGTTTTGACTGGCTTTGTTTGTTAATCATAATTTGCTTTATTGTCATTGATTTTGTCATCTGTTGTTGATTCATTTATTGACTGGTATTCGGCAACAATCACAGTGGAATTATGATTGGTATTTCCCTTTTGTTATTATAGATATTTTAATAGTTAACAAGGTTCCATAATAAACACGTGAAATATCAGAAAGATGACTATGATATTTCAACTAAAACATAATTTAGTTCATTTGTTGTTTTGGCACCAATTTTAATTATGACTGAGTCACGTTGCTGGATTAATAGTAATTATTAAAAAGTAACCTATCTAAATTAATTTGTCATCCTAAAATACATAGATTGCTCTATTAATATGAATGACATTCGTTTTTACTAGGAAGTTCAATTTGAATGATTTATGTTTTACCTTATATGAAGTAGATTTGTTACATTCAATAAATAACACACATATATTATCAGTATTATAAACAAAAAAATACGTCGATATAATTATTATTATTTTTTCACTCCTGAAAAGCATGAGAAGACTAAAGATATATTTAAATTCAAACTTTAAATTAAAATTAAGTTTTAATGCAAGATTTAAAAGAAGGCTTTCGGGGGACTTGAGTTATACTTTGAACAGAAGCCAAAGAAAGCCGGTTTCATTGGAATAGTTTGGCTTCGCAGATTTCATGGAGCTGGAACCAGAACAAAACAATAAATAATCATTGCTTCTGAAGACGTTATATATATATATTTATCTGACTCCAAAAAAAAAACATTATATATGTTTGTTTTTATTCCAACAACACCACTTAAATCGCTTTTAATAAGAGTTGCTTCAGTTTCCCCGAAACAAAAAAATACTAATAACAAAAAGATGCAAAGTGTTTAATAAAAACAATGCGTTTCAAACACTTAGTGTTCTTATTCAGGTTACACCAAATTTTGTAGATGACTCATCCACTCAACAGTCATATCTACGAATCTGAAAACTATTTATTTATCTTGAAAAAGAACGCGACGTGTTCGATAAGATTTCTTTTTATTAAACTAATGTTTGTCTCATTTCTTAATCGGCACCCGTTTCAATTATAGATGAGTAATATGTTTGTTGATTATTTTTATTTTACATTAATGTTATTCAATTATAATTAATTGATTCGTCTATAATATTATGGCCTTTTTTTTTCTTTTTACAAAAACCAAACGAAATATACATGTTTATTTTTTAATTCAAAAAATGAAACAGTTCGTTTGGACAACTTATATGAACACGTAGAAACAACCACAACTTACTTGAATACTTTAACTTCTTCGTCATCAGGAGTAGAAGAAGAAGAAGATTATGAGTTTTGCTCAGCTGGCAAATAGGTATTCAAATTTATTTTTTGGGCTTATCAAAAAATGATTGTGTTCATCACATCTATATATCTAACGACCAACGACCAACGAATATATCCGCGCACTATAGTGCACGTCGTAACTAGCAGTTCCAGACCAGAGGCCTTCTACTGCTTGCTTACTGTGCTACTGTAACTTGTAATGTCAGTAATTCATGTCAGACATAAGTTCGTCTGTGCAGTAATGATGTCGTATTCGCGGTCATGTGGTCTTGTTGAGGTCATGGTTTTCAAAGTTTTTAGTCATCAGTTGGAAAAGTAGTCAGATAGTCAGTGGATGAAGTAATTGTTCAGTGAGGTTGAGGAAGGTTGGTGGAAGGATTGAGAGCTTGTACAAGGAGGTTTGGATGAGTAGATAGTTTGTTGTCTTCATTGGTAGTAAGTCGAGTGATGTAACTATCTATGGATTCCATTTTCAAGTCATGGTGAATATCAACATTACGGGCGTACCAAGGAGCCCTGGCTATAAGGCGGGCACACTTATTTTGAACAATCTGGATACACGCCTTGTTCGTTTATATATCTATTTTATGCTAGATGGTTTAAAAGTCAAAACAGATGTAATTCATCAAATAATCTTTATATGAATTGGATTCGATATTTATTCCCCCCCTCCCATAGGTTTCTTTTCTATTAAATAAAAAATTATTCTAACGAATGTAACGTAGATTCCTGAGGGACTCTTCATCTCCTGATGATTGCGATAATGGTTGTATAGAAGTGAGTTATGGAATGTAACGCAGATTCCTGAGGGACTCTTCACCTCCTGATGATTGCGATCTTCTGATGATGTATAGAAGTGAGTTATGCCTCTGCCTTACCTTCAGTTTACCTTCTAGGACTGTCATTACAATCTAACCCAGGCATTGGCAACCTGCGGCCCGCGGGCCACATGAGTCCCACTACGTATTTTTGTGCGGCCCTCGGTGATTAT
The DNA here is from genome assembly GCA_026182355.1 of Hermatobates lingyangjiaoensis. Classification (NCBI taxonomy): domain Eukaryota; kingdom Metazoa; phylum Arthropoda; class Insecta; order Hemiptera; family Hermatobatidae; genus Hermatobates; species Hermatobates lingyangjiaoensis. The sequence goes on from JAPFBL010000419.1 coordinate 87,682, forward strand.
CTGGAAATTCTATCTTAATATTAAAAATTCCTTTGCTTTTTGCTTATCAACAAAAGCTCACCGAGACTTTTAGAAGAAAATTAATTGATTTGAGAGAGAGAGAGAGAGAGAGAGAGAGAGAGAGAGCGCACAACAGTAACAAATGCTTTAGCCTTTTTATATATGACACTACTAATCTTTAGGGGACTGCTTTGTAATAATTACTTCATTATCATTATAAAATAATGAGGTTTGAATAATAATTTTCATTATAAGAATAAATATATTCATATATTTATATCTAAACTAAAATGTTGGATAATCACTGACATGTTAATATAGCACACACTTTCTATATATGTATTTATACATTATATATATATATATATATATATATATATATAATCTGTATGTATCAAAATACCACAGAATTTACGATGCGACCCGCGATGACTTGAAAACTATATAATACGGCCCTCGGTTAACAAAAGGTTGCCCATGCTTGATCTAACCTAACCTAAGCTAACTTTTCATCTGTATTTCTAGACATCATCAGGTCTACATCAATAAAAAGAATAATTATTATCACATGCAATTTTTTTTTTATTTTTGATCACTATGAAAATTTTTTTGTCTTTTTTGTTTTGACTAATTTTGACCTATAAAAGACTTTTTTTCGATATTTGATCAACTTTGACCAATAAATGATATTCTTTTATTTTTACCCAATAAATGACTTTTTGTTTTATCTTTGAACAACTTTGACCAATAAATTATATTTTTTTTCTTTGATCAATAAGATATTTTTTTGGTAACTAATTTTGACCTAAAAAAAGATTTTTTCGATATTTGATCAACTTGACCAATAAATGATATTCTTTTAATCTTTAAACAATAAGTGATTTTTTTTTATCTTTGACTAACTTTCTTACCTATGTGTGACATTTTTTTATCTTTCAATAACTTTAACCAATATGAGATATTTTTTTGTTGCTGTTTAAAAGATGAACCAGTTGGTTTCTAAAACAAGAGGTCAAGTGTAGTCTCTTATAGTTCGCCTGCTGGCCTTTAGTCATGAAGAAGATTACAGCCTTTCAGTCTTGGCCATGACCGTAGATTTTTCATACGGTTGTTAAGAAATCTTCAGTATACCTTCTCTTTGGAGATGATGTAAAGATGTCAGGTACTCATTGAAAAAAAAAAATTTCGTCATAAACTTGACACCCGATGTAAAATCAACTAGGTAGAATGAAATGGATATCGAATAACAAATGAACAAAACTTTCTATTCCCTGTAGAAACACTAAAAGATTATAAGTGTGGACGTTTTAAACTACAACAACAATAACTATAACAATAATTTCAAAATATTTCCTTTCCTCTGTGACATATCCTTTGCAATGACTCAGCAAATCCTTCAACAACATCTACTGGATCTGGAATCTTGGTGCCAGAAGAAAAGAATTAAATTAAACACGGAGAAATCAATCCATATTACGTTTACACTATGAAGACAAGCTTGTCCTCCAGTCTACATTAAAACTTTCCCCTAACAATGGCTAAAGTAGTGCGATATATTGGGATGTACATTGACAAACGACTGACGTGGAATCCACTTACAAGACTGAAACGACAGAATATAATGAAACGATATAAGATGCTATCCAGACTTCTCCATAAAAGATCAAATTTTTTGTGTGACTCTACACAACAAAAGACTGATAAAAAGATTTCACATAAACACGTGAAATAACAATCAATGGTCAAACCACAATATGACACGGGGAAAAGAAGACTAAGATCTTTCAACCGTAACAAGCGGTCTTCGTCAGAGTCAAAAACCTAACTGAACTCAATTGGGTTTTTGACTCTGACGAAGACCGCTTGTTACAGTTGAAAGATCTTAGTCTTGTTTTCCCAAAAGACTGATATACGCTGCAATACTTAAACCGATCTGGACTTACAGACTCATAATCTGAGTATCAACCAAGCGTAAAAATATCAGCCCAATTCACAATACTTTGCAAAATTGACCAATAAATCATATATATTTATCTCTGACCAACTTTGACTAATATGATATTTTCATTTTTTTCTTAATTTTTCACTAAATGATATTTTTGTTTGATCTTTGCCAACTTTGACCAATTAATGATATTTTTTTTTTGACTAACTTTGACCTATAAATGATTTTTATAGGTCATATTTTTACAAGCTACTGATTTATGTTTTAACGATACTATTTATAATGATGTTTTAAAAATTTCTTTTATCCACTAAAAAGTTCCGATCACGAATTCGCACATTTCATGAATCTTTCCCCACCAACCTGAACCCTTTAATTCAGCAAGTATCATCCCACCAGATTCTTACCAACCCAATTAGAAGGCTAAAAAAGATTTTGGTTTCTAGATCTACTTAGAATTGCTGATTTCAAGTGATAAGAACAATTTACATTGAGTACCAACAATGGGTTTCTCCATTCTTTTATTTCATCTTTTTATATAGTATGTATCACTATTACATGTTACACCTCTAAGGCTAGTTTTAATATAAAATAAATAAAAAATCCGTCACTTATAATGTGCAAAGTAAAAAATACGACGTACGCGTTATTGACTACGCATGTAGTTGGCTACAGCACTTCTTCCAATGGCCTTCACTTGTTCATTTCTAACAGGCTTACTCAACAAGAAAGCTGCTTGCCTGAAACTTTTCAAATATCACCACTCGTATTTCTAATAATCATCAAAAAAACTTTTCATTCATTTAAAACGCAATTTTATTCCTTTTTCTCTCTCTCTCAAATATCATAATTATTATCATCTATATAAATAAAAAGGAAGGTTTTTTGTCTGTTCATTGCTTATAAAATTGACTCATTTCAAGTTACCTTTACGTTTTATATACTAGAGCAGGGGGTTCTCAATAGGGGGTGAAATTCACCCTCAGGGGTGAATTTTATGTTTTCAGGGGGAGGATAACTGTGATCTCAGTAAGTTCACAGAGTGAGGAAAGGTATCAGTGGCGTTGCAAATATAACACCCCCCCCCCCCCCCCCCCCCCCAACACTACAGACCTTCCATAATCCAATAGCCTTCAAAATTCAAGAAAATATTAAAACGCATAATTGAAACCATAAAAAAAATGGCTAAATTAAATTAACTCACTACTCAAAGGAATATAATAAACTTTTAGCCCCTTTAAAAAACTGGTTTTAAAAAAAATTGAAATAAACTAGCTGATCTACCCGGCTTTACCCGGGAAACAATTTAATTTTAACTTTAATAATAAATTACATATAACGAAAACAATTTAAATTTTCTATAGTTTCGTTACACTTAACTTTTTTGAGATAAATGAAATTAATACAGAATTAAAATTATAGATTACGCAAAAAATATATAATCTAACAGTGATTATAAATTTCACACATTGTCTAATAATATTGGAAGTTGATAGATTAGATTAAACAAATAATAAAAAGAATATTTTTTGCCGAACAATACATCAAGAAATTTGAAAGAAGTCTAAGCTCATTAAATGTGATATGTCTTATCTGTTAAATATGATACGAATTTTAAACCCCCAAATCGTTTCAATTAGGAACCAGTTAGTTGAAGAGGCTAAACCATGTCACATTACATTTCATTCAATGATTTCAATTTGAAGACTTCACACAGTTTTAAATGTCCAATTAAAATTATATCAGTAAACAAAATTGTCTCTTAAAAGTTTGAATAACAATATTTTGATGAAATATTATTTGTTTATGAAGAAACATTGTATCGAAAAAATAACTGAACAAAGCATGTGGAAATATTATCACAAAGAATAACCTACCTGCGGTTGCCATTACCAATTAAAGTCAAAATGTAAACAAACAGGTTATACAGCAAACCTTATCTATTATAGGGCCCTAGGGGGCCTGGGTTAGGCTGCTCCCCAGAGTTTAATAGCCTAAAACCACCCCAAGACCTATAGAAAGTGCCTTGCAAAAGAATTTTTGAAAAAGGTCCATTGTAGGCCGAATGCATAAGGTACAAACATACATACATACATACAGAGCCACGAAGAGAATTTATATATAGATTTATTATTATTTTGCAAATATTACGGTTGAAAAATCCGTTTAAAAGCAGTATTAAATCTTTTTTATATAAATAAAATTCATCTTGGTATAAAATTTCAAAATATTTTGTGAGCTTTTTATTATTGTATTTTTTTTTCTATTTTTACCACTTCCTGGCACGTGCCAAGCTTTACTAAGGGTTTTTTTCAATGTTTATATGACATTCGTAAAATATCATGTTTCTCAATTATAAATACTTGTTAATTCGTAAGGACAGTCTTTTCAAAAATTTTTTTTTTATATTTTGCATATAAAATTCGTGAATATAATTGTAAAGAATATCTGGATTGCATGAAATGAGTGTGTGCTGGGCCTTTACAGTACGGGGGTATAGCCATTATACAGTTTGCATACACAATTTATCAAGTTACAGCATTTTTTTTTTTTTTTGATAAATAATGCGAGTCATTTAGTAAAAAAAAAAACAGTATGAAAAGAATAGTTCTAGTTTGTTGTAAAGAAGTTGAGTTGAAGGCAGACAGACGATAAATACAAGAAGAGAATAATACAAGCCTAATTAGGCATTCAGTTAAAAGGTATTAGGAAAGAGTCAACAGGTTCAAAGCCAAACACAGAGATAAGCCTGCCTGCTCTCGGTTCTTCACCCTGCTTATAGCAATGTGCATTTATTACCCTACAGTTTACCGCACAGACACTACTTATCTTCAGCCTTCAATCTCTTAACCTCCAACCGTCTTTCCTTCCAGTCTCCTACTTTGGCTAGACCCAATATCTTTTATTCATAACCAAATATTTCAAACTAATTTGCAAGTCTTTTCTGTTACTATTTCTGTACTATATACACGAGTATATATATAAAAAGATTTCACATAAACACGTGAAATAACAATCAATGATCAAACCACAATAAGAAATGGGAAAACAAGACTAAGATCTTTCAATCGTAATAAGCGGTCTTCGTCAGAGTCAAAAACCCAACTCAACGAAGACTCTAACGAAGACCGCTTGTTACGATTGAAAGATCTTAGTCTTGTTTTCCCATTTCTTATTGTGGTTTCAACATTGATTGTTATTTCACGTGTTTATGTGAAATCTTTATATATAATATATATATATATATATATATATATATATATATATTGTAAACAGGAAAACGATCCAAAAGGACAACAAACGTTTCACAATGAATCAAAAACACAGAGCTAAGGAACAAACACACTTACTGTCTCTAATTTTTGGTTGAACCGTTATCAGGAAAGTTGAGAAAGGGTCACCAAGCGCACTTGTGAAGCGACGGTTGGAGACCGTCTCCAACCGTCGCTTCACAAGTGCGCTTGGTGACCCTTTCTCAACTTTCCTGATAACGGTTCAACTGAAAATTAGAGACAATAAGTGTGTTTGTTCCTTAGTTCTGTGTTTTTGATTCATTGTGAAACGTATATATATAGATAAAAGTACTGACCGTGGAATAGAAACAAAACTATAGTTTATTTGCTGAACAGTGTCACCTGTTCATTCAGACTACAGTTGTTAAAATCCACATACTATTTTTTTTTGTAAAACAAAAACATAAATACTTATTACTAAGTATTGTAATGTAATACTTAGTTTTTCTATTTCAAAATGTATACTTCTGCCTACGAAAAAGGTTTTAAATAAAGACGGAAACGTTGGCAATGAAAGTTTAATTTAAACCTGAAGAACTGACCGAGTCCCGATAAACATTAGTTTTGTATATATACATATACATACTATATATATACTAATATACTATATATATACTATATATATACTATATATATACTATATATATACTATATATACTATATAATATATACTATATATATATATATATATATATATATATATATATATATATATATATATATATATAGGTGTGTTCTCTAATCGGGGTTCGGTCAATTTTCCAGGATAAAAATTCAAACTCTCGTTGCCAACGTTTCGGTTTTATTTAAAACCTTTTTCATAGGCAGAAGTAAGCATTTTTTGACAAAGAAAATGAAATTTACATTATTTAAAGGAACAACAATGTTAGCCGGACAAAACCTTCGACTAGACAGACAGGGGAAGAATTCAGCAGGTACATAGCTTTGGAGGTGTATAAAAGGGGAAGTGCTTATCAGGTACATTGCTCTGTGGCTTATAAAAGAGGAAGGCTTTAGAAGATACCAAGCGCACTCATATATGATTTATAACGAACTCCCTTTGTAGACTGAACTCACATATGATTTATAACGAACTCCCTTTGTAGACTGAACTCACATATGATTTATAACCAATTGCCTAAGTACTCTGACCTCAGTAATTTGACTCACTATCTAATGAACAACACTTTACAAACCTAAAGGCTAAAATGATTATATGTATTAGTAATGATATGAATAGCTAATGATTATATGTATTGGTAATGATATGAATAGCTAATGATTATATGTATTGGTAATGATATGAATAGCTAATGATTGTATGTATTGGTAATGATATGAATAGCTAATGATTATATGTATTGGTAATGATATGAATAGCTAATGATTATATGTATTGGTAATGATATGAATAGCTAATGATTATATGTATTGGTAATGATATGAATAGCTAATGATTATATGTATTGGTAATGATATGAATAGCTAATGATTATATATATTACTAATGATATAAATAGCTAATGATTATATGTATTGGTAATGATATGAATAGCTAATGATTATATGTATTGGTAATGATATGAATAACTAATGATTATATGTATTGGTAATGATATGAATAGCTAATGATTATATGTATTGGTAATGATATGAATAACTAATGATTATATGTATTGGTAATGATATGAATAGCTAATGATCATATGTATTGGTAATGATATGAATAGCTAATGATTATGAGCGTCAGATTGTTTAGTATGTTTTAGTCTGTTTCTATTTTCGTTTTCCTATCACAAAATTAAAGAGTTTTCGATCTGTAAAGTCCTTTGTTTGGCTTGTTTTAGAATGACTCTTACTGATAAAAGAGAAATGTGAATAATGTTCAAGAACAATAGAAGTGGTGTTTATGGAAAGACTGAAATAAGAATGGTCGGCTTTGAGTGTGATTTAAAGTCCTTGTGGATCCTTTTGAATGTCAATGTGGCTTTTGTAGACGAAGCTGGAGGTCTGGCAGTAGTGCCAACACAACCGCTAAATATTCAAACTCACTTTCAGCCAGCCTGTCTCCTACTGCTTCAACAACAAATATCAATGCACAGTCAGGTCTTATTTCAAAACTTTTCAAATTCTGTAATTTATATTTCAAGAATGATTTTTCTATTATTTAGACATTAATTATATAATTTGGATGTTAAACCACATTAGTCTGTCTCACAATGTACTCATATTCTGCTAACAGTTTTTTTCGATGGTAGATTTGCAGGTCCGCTCTTGAGACATGCCCCTCTTACTCTGATTCCAGTTATTCTATACAATGGGTATCGTACATTTAAATCAGTGTACCTGACGTCGCAGAGGCTCACGACCACTCCGGATTGCCAAGTTACAGAATTTTTTTCACCTTCGACGTAAAAAACATCGAGGGATAGAGTGAGAATGTAACACGGATTTACTAGTCCAGAGGCAAGCAAGCAAGCCACTGAGCTACCTTAGCTCCTATTCTCGTAGCTATCAAGTTCCTTGAAGGCATTCGTCTGCCAATTCCTATTAAGGCGAGCCACATTACCTGTTGATTCTACATTGGCAATCCTAAATTTTGCTTAACACAAATATTTTTATTAAAGGTGGGGATATCTTTAACGAGTACCTGACATCGTACAGGATCGGAACCGACGGCTTAAAGACCTCTCCAAGGGACGAAGCGCTCAGATTTATTCACCTCCCAGAAAAATAAATAAAGTCCCAGAGTGGGTATTGAACCCTGGATCTACCTCTCAAAAGAGAGCAGGTTGCCACTGTGCTACCTGGTCCCTCAAGAGAGATATAAATGCAATAATTTTAATAATTTTGTTATAATCCTACTATTGCACATTAGGATTATATGAAAGATTTTTAAATAAAGATATGTCAATTGTTCAATGACACAGTATCAAGGGTTTTATAGTTTGATGATACGTAAAATTATCTTCAAACCTACGATAAATTAAATAAACACATATTACTAAGTAAGAATGTTATATAGGTGGCTATAATTTCTTGGTGGAAAACTGGAAAGTAATTTATAAATAGTAAAGAATACAGAAGTGATATGAAGAGAAATGTTTTTTTAAACCTTTATGGGTTGTATCAATCAGTATAAACTTCCGCTTGCTGTTAATGCTTAGTCACCTGTTGATTTATAGCCCTGTTTTTACTTCTTGAACTGTTTTTATAAGAACTGGCATTATTGAAACTTTATTTATAGACTGATAACGATGCATAAATACATAACAGGCATTAGCATGTGCGTTATTTGTTTAATTACTATATTGGGGAAAGTATTAAGTATACACACAAAAAAAAGTTTATTATAAGAAACTGAACAACGCGTTTCGAACACTTGATGTTCGAATAACCACCCCAGCAGAGCAGATGTAACCTGAAGAAGAATATCAAGTGTTCGAAACGCGTTGTTTAGTTTCTTATAATAAACTTTTTTTGTGTGGAGACTTAATATTTTTCCTAACATGAGTAAATACCACACTATAAGAGATTGCACAGTTAATGAATTAATTACTGTATTTGTATTTCACTCCCTACTGTTACATGGTGAGCTTGTTCTGAAATACAGTTGAGCTACTCCTCGCATCGTGATGAATTATTAAAATTAATCTTACTTGGGAGACCAGGTTAGTACAGTGGCAATGTGCTCGCCTTTGGGAGGTAGATCCAGGGTTCAATACTCACTCTGGCCCTTTATTTCTTTATCTGGGAGGTGAATAAATCTGAGGTCCCTTGGAGAGGTCATTCAGCCGTCGGTTCCAAGCCTGCACCAAGTCAGGTACTCGTTAAAGATATCCCCCACCTCTAATAAAAACATTTGAATTAAGCAAAATTAAGACTTCGAATGTAGAATCAACAGCTAATGTGGCTCGCCTATTGCTAAAATGGGTGCCAAATAATAAATGAGCTAGAAAAGCACTAAAGGTAGGTGTTTAAAACAAATAAACTCATTTCTCATGTAAACTAAAGTAAACAGTTATGTTAATAATTCTCCTAAATCTACATAAATAAAAGAAAGGTTTTATCTGTTCATTGCTTAGAACTAACTCATTTCAAGATATCTTTACGTTATATATATTAAAGAAAGTGAATCCACCATTAGAAAAAAATTATTTTTCACCAACAATTTTGTGACAAGCAACTCAGCCAGCATAAGTCTTAGTGAGTTGAAGATTGTCAGCAGTTTTGTGTATGTCTCACTTAAAAGCTAAGATTTGAATGGATTGGAAATTCAAGGAAGAAGCGAAGTTATGGATTTTGAAGCTGTTTTTGCCTAGCTCCACAGGTATACAGCTAAAAATATATAGTTATTTTTACTGCAGCAAGTATGTATTATTAGTTGATTTTAATTTCGTTTGAATTTATCATATTTGGCTCGCTTTAAAAACGTGAGTCCTACCTACCTACCCTGTTTTGATATTAGAACGTGTACCCAGCCTTTCGGCCATATCACGTATAATAACAACACAGATTGATGCCTTTTAGCGTGAAAGCTCTTTCGCCACATCTCGGGAGCAACAAGCTCTATCCGAGGATAGGGCAACCAGCCTCCGAGATACGCCCGAGGTGGACCACGCGGAGACGAGCTTCCACGACCCTACATCACAAAGTCAAAAAGGAAAAAAAAAACAAAACATAAAACTCAGTACTTGATTTAAAAGGAAAAATCTTCATAAGTAAAAACAACATAAATAAATCTCCTTGTTCTTCAGTCTTCGGAGATCCAGCGGCTACCACTCCTGGGCTCCGGTACTTGTTTAAAACCTACCGACCTACCCGCGAACTAAATAAGAAGTATGCCTAGAATAAAATCAAATTTCAGCTCCGTATCTAAAGCTGCAAAACATAAAAGAAGCTCCAGATCTAATGACAGTTATCGACTTTACTAGTAGTGATATTTTCTACTATTCTATAATTTCGAATAATATTTTAGAATACCACGTATCTTTTCATAATTTTTGTAAAATACCAGCCAAAGACAAGTGTCTGCTAGGGGGCCAGGCTAGCTCAGTGGTTACGTGCTCACCTCTCGCCTGATAGGACCGGGGTTCAATCCTCACCTGGCCCTCGATTTATTCACGCGGGAGGTGAATAAATCTGAGCACGTCGTCTCTCGGAGAAGGACGTTAAACCGTCGGTCCCGAGCCTGTACGATGTCAGGTACTCGTTAAAGATCCCTACTCTAAATAAATTTGAGTTAGGCAAAATTTAGGACTCCCACTGTAGAATCAATCTTCATTGTGTGGTATCACAAAGGGCTAGTGCTAAATGAAAATTGAATTCAGATTATAATTTAACTAAAATGTGGACATTTTAAAATTTCACGGAATATACGTAATGAAAGTTTTTGTTGAATGTGAATCACGTATAAGATTGGTTATTTCTTCCTACTTGAAGCTAAGGTTGAAGTATATACATGGTACTAGGTTGAGTTCGATAGGTTGTAAAGTTCAAGGCGTGACGAAGCGTTTTAAAAGGAAGTAAATATGAAATAGACGACTTCCTCTTCCGATAAAGAAGCCTTTCATGGGTTTGCAAACGCGAGTACATTAACTAGGTATGGCAATAGATTTATAATTGACTGTCACTGATAGTTTATCTTGCTGGCTGTTTAAAAGCATTTCTATTTATTATTAAAAAAAAAAACTCCTCCTAGCAAGTAAGCTATTAATGAAACCACAAGAGGTAATCAATCAAGTATAATTTAAATCATATTATATAGAGGTCGTATTAACTGCTATGTTCTTTAATATAGCACTTCCTGTTCGTTATATTAAAAACATCTTAGGGGCTTTCTTTAATAGAGAAGCAATTGAACAACCAGGCCTTAAAAATAATTGAAGTGAACTTCTTACAGCTTATTTATAAAACAACTAAGTATTTAATACCCAAGAGAAGGTATCACTAGAGAAAAAGAATATAAAAAATGTGTTTCATTTATATTGAAATACAATGAATGCAATATTTTTTTTATTGAGTTTTTGTCGCTTAGGGGATCCGTTACCACTGTTAGAACAGTGGTAACGTGTTCGCCGGCTGAACTGGTAGATCCAGGGTTCAATACCCACTCTGGCCCTCGATTTATTCATATTGGAAAAGTTGAAAAAACTCTACCCTCGGAGAGGACGTTAAGCCGACGGTCCCGAGACGTCAGGTACTCGTAAAACATACCTACTCTGTATAAATACATTTCTGGATTTATTTTTCTGGGAGGTGAATAAATCTGAGCGCTTCGTCCCTTCAAAAGGTCTCTAAGCCGTTGGTTCCGAGCCTGTACGATGTCAGGTACTTGTTAAAGATATCCCCACCTTTAATTAAAATATTTGTGTTAAGCAAAATTTAGGATTGCCAATGTAGAATCAACAGGTAATGTGGCTCGCCTATTACATAAATGGGTGCCAAATAACAAATGAGCCATATTTTCCGCCCCTAGAACAGCACTAAAAGGTGAACGGCACTTAAGCACTAATGCTGTAATTTCGTCCTCTAATCACCTGTAAATGTTAGTATTTAATAATCTATCCATTCCAGCATATTTTAATGTTCAATTTATCACTACTTATGTAATGTTCAACAGTTATTTTCTATTTTCTATATTTCTACATTTGTAAGTTCTGTTTGTTTTTTCTAATATTATATTTATTTTTTAAAATAAATGATTATATATTGATTAAACAAAATTACACACGATGCACTTCTTTGTATTTAGTTTGTATGTTGATTCTATGTTTGATAATGGCTTTTTTTTCGCTCTCTTTTGTTAGCATAAGAAAAATATTTTGATTAATATCAAGACATTTATTTAAAAGTGTAATTTGAAATAAGGAAGAAAAAGTTTTATTTACAAGTAACGAATAAATAGTGATTAATGATTGAGGTTAAAGCCAGGAGACAGATATGAAAAGAAGCTTCCAAAGTGCCTGAGAGTGACTTATTTTAGGTCGAAAGGTTGGAAAAGTAAGATTTGCTATAATAAAAATCATGGGTAAAGTTATAGAAATGCGTTTAGATTTGAATAGTAAATATAATACATTTAGAAATAAGCCGGGTGTACTTTGAACTGTAAAACCTGTCTTTCAAGTATGTTTACTTAATGAAGAATATATTGCGTTATCATGGTTAAGATGTTGGTTTTTGTTTCAAGAAGTCATGCTACCACATGCATGAGTATCGGCTGAGTCACGCTTGGTGAAGTAAACAGGTTTACTGTTGTCATGCGTGAAGAATAATGTCTGTTTATGCCGATACAGTTCCTTTTTTAAACACAGGAACTAGGAGAGAGATAAGCGGGATTGTTTTGCAATACATTCAGTATTGGTAAAGAGAACACGTGATAAGTCCTAAAAAAAAAACATGTTGCTTAAAAGCACAGCCCTGACGTATTAAGAAACCCAAGTCATCGCTTATGCGATGAAGCAGACCCCCAGCTCTGTGAGTTCATCATCAAAGATGGTCTTTAATCAGCCCTAAGCAGATTTCAATCATCAGGGAATACACAGACAGATATTCGCTTCATCAGAGTAGTTATTTAAATTTGATTTCATTAATATAAGTAATATAATATAGTTGAACAGTCTGTTTTCTAACCCCCTTCTTCTAGGACAGAGGTTCCCAACCTTTTTGTACTCCTCCACCCCTAAAAAACATCGCACCCCCTACATTTTGTAATTTGTTTAAGTATAAAAGATGTTGACTCGTACTAAATTTTATCAAAAGAACATATTTCTTTCACTTTTAATATAAGTAAAAAAAAATCAGACTTTTAGACAAGAAACTTGACAGTTTGATATTAGAATAAACTTCATTAAAAACACTCACCTAAAGTCTCTAATTTTTGGTTTGAATCATCTTCAGGAGAGATAATATTGAGTCTCTTTACTAGTCCACTTAGTTTCCCTCTCTCATCTTTCCTGAAGACGGTTTAAACCGAATATTAAGACTGCTCGTGTGTGGTTTTAATTCCACTATATTTCTCTATCTACATTAAACTTTATTTGCCCGTTCCGGATAGTATTTTCATCGAAAACTATATATATAGTAACTAAATCAAACTGCCAGCGGAATTTTAAATAACAACGAATTAAAACAAAGGTAGCACTCAGACTAACTCACTTCTATATTTCGACGATCATCGTGATCAGGAGACGAAGAGTCCCGCAGTAAGGACTCTTGAGTCGCCGTCCTGCATTCTTTATGGACTCTTCCTCTCCTGATAACAGCGATCATCCAAATATAGAAGTGAGTCATTATTTGTCTATGTGCTCTCTCTCTCTCTCTCTCTCTCTCTCTCTCTCTCTCTCTCTCTCTCTCTCCCTATATATATATAATCAAACTGCAATATGAAATGGGAAAAAAAGACTAAGATCTTTCAACCGTAACAAGTGGTCTTCGTCAGAGTCGAGTTTTTGACTCTGACGAAGACCACTTGTTACGGTAGAAAGATCTTAGTCTTTTTCTCCTTTTCATATTGTGGTTTCATCATTGATAATTTCACGTTTTTATGCGAAATCTTATATATATACATATATATATCATGATAAACGGAAACGGTCCGGCAGGACAGATTACACTTAAAATATACTGTGACACATAGACAGAAATAGGGGTCGAAATATTGAAAAGTGAGTCGTTGTTATGTTGTTGTTATGTTTCTGTCTATGTGTCACAGTTTATTTTAAATATATATATATGTATGTATAAAAGTTTAACACATAAAAAAGAACAGAGAAAGTCACTACAGAACTCAGTTCGATATTTCGACATCCCTCGTCATCGGGAAGAAGTGCGAAGTACTCGCGATGAGAAGCAAACTGTTACTCATATACATATATAAATAAATATGTACGAGTTCAAAATTCAAGAAGAGCAACACACAGAGTAAGGAAACACATTTACAGACTCAAATTTTCGGGTAATCGGTCTTCAGGAGAAAAGAGAAAGGGAGACCAAGCATGTTGTAGACTCAACGGTAAGTAACGGCAAGTATATATATAAATATATATACTCATACTCATATTTATATATATACTAATGTCTATGTTGTTGATAAAATAACATGTTTATTTCAATATTAAATAACATGGTATATTATATTGCAAACTTGGTAGCAACAACATCAATTTAAAAAATTTTTATCCAGAAATCAATCAAACCTTTTAAAACTAATAATTAACTATATTGGAAACAATATTATGCAATCTAGTAAAATAAAAATAAGAAATGTATAAATGTTTGACATGAAGCGAATCGAAGCTAAAAATAGGTGTCAAGATGTTTAAAGAAGCTTTTTGCAGAGTTGATTTGTTGAAGAGCTCTTGAAACAGTCGGGCTTTAACAAACATCTTGAGACGGAAATATTTGACTGCGTCGGAATTAAACAACTGTGGCGAATATTATATTCAACTAAATCCCTATGAAGGACTAGTGTTAAGGGAGTGTTCAATACACCTATGAAACATGAAATCATTTTGTTTCACTCGCTGATTCAGTACATTCATGAATTATCTAGTAATTATATTAAAATATAAAGCATTTAGTCTACCTCATTATATTTTTGACCTAAGATTGTTTCTTTAATGACCTTTCGACCTAAGATTTTTTTTAAGAGAATTAAAAAATATTAAATGAAATAACTAATTGGTTAATTTATTAAAATTAACTGTACTTTCAAGGTCAACTATAAAAAGTTTTTTTCAAATAAAGCACACAGAAACGCGAGTGCGTGCGAGGACATACACAGAAATTATTAATTATCTACAAAGTAGTCCTGCAAATATAAAGTCAGTAGATCTAATTATGGAATATGCAGGACAAGTAAATGAATTCCCTCATGGCAAGGGTACTGCACGTGAAGAAAACACACACACACACCATATATATATATATATATATATATAATATATATATTCGTTGAAATGCTGACCAATAGGAGAGTAGAGTTAGTAGGTCCATGCGTGCGGTCCCAGTTGCCCGCTGCTCAGCGAAGCCTTCGTCTACTCTCCTATTGGTCAGCATTTCAACGAATAATATTTCTTTCCCCGGACAACTCATAGAAAACAAAATATATATATATATATATATCAATGATTAAACCACAATAAGAAATGGGAAAACAAGACTAAGATCTTTCAACCGTAACAAGCGGTCTTCGTTAGAGTCAAAAACCCAACTCTGACGAAGACCGCTTGTTACGGTTGAAAGATCTTAGTCTTGTTTTCCCATTTCTTATTGTGGTTTAATCATTGATTGTTGTTTCACGAGTTTATGTGAAATCATTATATATATATATATATATATATATATGATCAAACCACCACCCAACTGAGTCAAAAAACCTGTCAGTTGGGTTTTTGACTCTGGCGAAGACCGCTTGTTACGGTTGAAAGATCTTAGTCTTGTTTTCCCATTTTCTTATTGTGGTTTGATCATTGATACGTGTAGTGTATACATGCACTTGTATTATGTACTGTACTGTGCATATACTTGTACTGTGTACATCACTTGTACATGTAGGTGTCCTTGAGATCAATTCCACCTTCATAAACAGCACTTTAGCAAGATAAGACAACCTAATTTTTGCGTTCTTAACTAGGAGGCAATATAAGTTCCTAAAGCATTCTATGTGTAACAGATATTACAGTAAAAAAAAATCAAAATAAAATTGTATTATCAAAATGTAATATTAAGCATTATTGTACAAAATGTGTAATTAATTCATGTAATACAAATATGGTAGATGCTGCAATAAAATTTAAAAATAAAAAAAAAAGTTGTTAGAGTTTGCTAGACCTCAGCGTGAGTCTGTGGACTGACTCATTATTGTTATTATTAGAAATGTGATTAAAACAAGAGATACTTTAATACAAAGGAGTAAAATGTTTGCTTTGTAATCATCAAAGGCGGAAATAAACGCGCATGAAGGTGGAAATAATAAGAATGTGTGACAAAGCATGACTTGTAGAAACCCCTCGCTTGGAATCAACAAATCAGATTCCGCTTTTCACCTTCTGACATGACTTGAGCTTTTCAACCCTGTCAGCAGTCTCTCTCAATATCACAATATATTCAATATACCTTCCCAACCAATCATTTTTAAACTTAAAAGATGGCATTCTTGACGATTTTGGGTCTAAATTAAACTACTGGTTATACTCGTATGCCGACGTTTCGCCAAAAATAGTTTGGCATTTCCAAGGCTAAAAAAAAAAATTTATGAACGACATAAATAGTAAAAAGAAATACATCCACGGAATATCAACTATGAAAAACAAAAAAACACATAAAACACCAAAATACAGTACAAAAAAAACCACAAAATAGCCAAAAACTTAAAGATGGTTTAAATTTTATTAACATTTTAAATCATAAATGATTAATAACTTCAATGGCTTTTAAATAGTCGTAGTAGACAATCGATATGTTTTATTTATTATAGTTTTTTATGAAATATTATTATTTTAACTTTGATATTCATGGGTTTCCTAGACTCGTATGGGTCCTGGTGGGCCACACCGGCTGAATCCTATCTCTTGTAAGGCCTACCATCAGAACTGGTTATGTCATGGGTGTTGCACTCGAGCGGCTTTGGTCGTAATAAAGTTAGACTACTTAGTTCTTCTTTCAGTTTATTAAGTGTGTTATTGTTATTAAGTGTTATTCAATAACAACACATAATAATAAGAATACTGAGTCTGAAAACAACTTTGTTCAATGAAATTCAACACAGATTTCAATCCAACCCCATTATTTAAAAACATTCTCCGACGCTAATTCTTGTAGGTTAGGTTACAGTGGCATTCCCCCACAAGGGAACATACATGGGTCAAACATAGGCCCTTTGTAGTACTACACAAAGGAGACTGATTTTACATTGGGAGTCCTAACTCAAGTGTAACGAGTACCTGACATCTTGTAGGCTCGGGACCGACGGCTTAGATGACATACTTAGATTTATTTACCTTCCATGTGAATAAATCAAGGTCCAGAGTGGGTATTGAACTCCGGACCTAGCAGTCTAAAGGCGAGCAAGTTGCCACTGGGCTAACCCTCGCTAACTCTCATATCAATAGATGATCTCCTCTCTTCAAATCCGATTGCTGTTATAATAAATTTACAGCTTTTCTCGACTTCACAGCCATAATGACAGAATAACTGACTCAAGTTCCATAAATCTTCTATAAAGAAAATAAATCCATTCTTTATTTATTTTGAATAATTCATATGAATCATATGAAATCATAATTAAAAAGGTTTAAAATCATTGAATTGTTATTTCTCATTTTGTTCAATTCTGTTTTGTTATCATCCCATGACATGATCCACAGAGGTTATACCAACCACAACAAAAAGATATCGTCATATCAAAATCATTGAACCTTGTCGAGATTCCGTCTCTCAGGTCAATTTGATAATTCATTTTCAAATCTTATCATTGTTTGTTCACTCTAGTCAATATTCAGAGAGACTCTTTAAATATCTATAAATAATTAAATTCTTTGTATATCTGTTTGTTTCATATACATTAAGAAATATTTTTTTTTTAATCTTTATGAAATTGTATGTGTTAAAAGTTGACCATGGAAAGGTTTTAGGTAGGTCAAATTATTTTGTAGGTCAAAATGATATTGTCATAATGAAGATCTAATAATCAAATCATTGGCTACCCTTGCTTCATCCCTTTACTTTATCACAATTGTTTATACTATTGAAATTTTAAAGTTAAAAACTTTTTTTTTATATTTTTTTATAATATATTTGTGCTACTCTCATCGGTGAACACGCAAGCCACTGGACTACTATAGTTCCATACCTAACTTTATTACTAGTGTTTATATTACACAAATATTAAATTATTTTTTTTCTTTTATTTAACATTATTGAGGTAATAAATAATATATATTATAATTTCAGATCTTCAAAGGAAAATGGGTGAACAAACAAACTCAGAAACCCTATCTAGATACGAGTTCAAAATCGAAGAAGAGTAACACACTGAGTAAAGAAACACACTAACAAATTAAAATTTGCGGTCAATCTGTCTTCAGGAGAAAAGAGACATGGAGATCAAGCATGCTGTAGACGAACTTCAAGTAACCGACCCGGTAACCGGCAGTATAAATTATAATAACAATGTATATAAAACTATATAAAAAGATTTCACATAAACACGTGAAACAACAATCAATGATCAAACCACAATAAGAAATGGGAAAACAAGACTAAGATCTTTCAACCGTAACAAGCGGTCTTCGTCAGAGTCAAAAACCCGACTAACCGTAACAAGCGGTCTTCGTCAGAGTCAAAAACCCAGTTGGGTTATATAACATGTAATAAAGAAATTATCTAACTCTGTCAAAATAATACTGTTAAAAAAGTAGCAATACATAAAAAAGAACGAGACACTTACCTTCAATATGTCTAACTGCAATTCATCGTTAGGAGGAGTCCAAAAAGGAAGAAGAGGTACGTCTGTCTGGAACATTTACTTAATATATAAATCATGTTTGTAGTTAATATTGAACTTTCATGATAATTTTAATTTAGTAAGTAGATTTATGTTTGATAATACTCTGTTTGGTTAACCCCTGAGGATGGTCCAAGAAGACTGAAAGTTGTTTTATTTTGATTAGTATTCTTTGATGAATCATTAGAGTTAATGAGTAAGTCGTTTGGAGAGTTATTATACACTCAGTACCTGAAGAATGGAAGAGAGAGTTAAGAAAACTGGAAAAGCTATCTAGAAAAACAGTAACAAGGGAAATAGCAACACCATTTAATTGTATATATATATATATATATATATATATATATATATATATATACAAAACTAAAGTTTATCGGGACGCGGTCAGTTCTTCAGGTTCAAATTAAACTCTCATTGCCAACTGTAGTTCAGTGTCACGTGTTCAATCAGACTACAGTTGTTAAAATCCATATACTATTGTTCTTTGTAAACTAATTTGTAATGTAATACTTATTCTTTCTGTTTCAAAATTTATACTTCTACCAATGAAAAAGGTTTTAAACAAAGGCCAAAACATTGGCAATGAGAGTTTAATTTGAACCTGAAGAACTGACCGAGTCCCGATAAACTTTAGTTTTGTTTCTATTCCACGGTAAATACTTTTATCAATATATATATATATATATTTTGATAAAAAAAATATTTTATTTATATATTGATAAAAGGATGGACCGTGAAATAAAAACAAAATTAAAGTTTATCAGGACTCGGTGAGTTCTTCAAGTTCAAATTAAACTCTCATTGCCAACGTTTTGGTTTTTATTTAAAATCTTTTTCATAGGCATACAAAATAGAGGAATGATCAAACCACAATAAGAAATGAAAATAGAGGAAATATAAGAAAAAAGATTATTCAAAAATCAAACATACATAAAAATCGAAATTAGTTACAAATAAGAAATTAAAATTCTAATTTTGACAATAGGTTAGTGAGAAAACTTACAAAAGTATAACATTTTGAAACAGAAAAATAATCCTACTAATAATAATACAAAGAAATGTAGTACTTAGTTTTTCTGTTTCAAAATGTTATACTTCTGTATGTTCTCTCATTAACCTATAGTCAACATTTCCATTGTTATTTCTTATTTGTAACTAAAACCACTTTTTATGTATATTTGATTTTTGAATAATTGAATTATTTCTTATATTTCCTCTGTTTTGTAGGCCTATGAAAAAGGTTTTAAATAAAAACCGAAACGTTGGCAATGAGAGTTTAATTTGAATCTGAAGAACTGACCAAGTCCTCATAGACTTTAATTTTTTTAGATATGTAAAAAAAAACTCTCAGATAGCACAGAGATAGACAAAGGAATAACACACTTCTATATTTCGACCATCATCGTCATCAGGAGGCGAAGATACCAGAGGTATCAACTGTTTTCATTCATTATGTTACTTCCTCTCAACAATTGAAATTGTTTTTCAACAAAAATGATTTCGAAGCTATTATATATGTAATATACGAGTACGTGTTTCCAAATTTTCAAAAGTTAACATTGTAAAGTTTCAACAAATTTTCTAAAAAAAAAAAGGAGGAAATGTTGGAAAACTTCCTCCTAGGTTTATTAGGAAATATAAAATAACCATTCCCATGATACTCTAAAGAAAACAGGAATTAGATCGGCCAGCAATAGTGTTTTTTTGCTTTTCTTTTTCAACGCCCACATTTGTAAGTTTTTCGCCTTTTAATGGTGTTGTAGGGGTGGAAATTGTGGCTTATTCATTAAGGCACCCATTAAATTGTTATAGAATCACGGATGTACCAGTCCAGCAGGCGAGCAAGTTGTCAATATGTTAACTAAGATATGTTTCTATCAGTAGTTGAAATAGATAAAAATTTATCAGATATATTTATATTTGATAAGCAAGTCCGTATTTAGGGGCCAGGCTGGCTCTGTAGTTAACGTACTCACCTCTGGGCTGGTAGTCTAGGGTTCGATCCCCAACTGGCCCTCGATTTATTCAATAAATCTGAGGACGTTGTCCCTCGGACGAGAACGTTAAGCCGTCGGTCCCGAGCCAGCACGATGTCAGGTACTCGTTAAAGATCCCTACTCGAAATGCTCTTGAGTTAGGCAAAATTTAGGACTCCCAATGTAGAATCTGTAGAATCACCGATCAAACAAAAAACCGGTAAACGACTGACGTTATCACCCGCTAGTGGGATCGGTTTAAACAATAAAAATAAGTCCCTCTTTATTTATTTCTAATTTCTTCAAAGAACCGAAAACTTCAATAGATATCTTTATATAGGGGTATCCGAAACCGGTCAGTCACCATACCGCGCTCAACGTATGACAGATTAATATATTTAAAATTAATTTTTTTCTAATATAAGTGGCGGAATATTAATTAGCATATAATTAATTCGTACAGACTAAATTAATCACAATCTCTCCTTTCCACATAATTGTCAAATCATCTAGCAAAAGGTCAATTTCACTTTCTCTTTTGGTACTTACTATCAATATATGAAACCAATGCAGTCAAAGAGGCAAACCTGACCAAAGTTCAGCCAATAATCACATAAATCAGTCAAACCTTTTACAGCTGTTGCAATTTTTAATTATATAATATTTCAAACTGCCAGTGTAATTTGTGACAAGATATCGCTGAAAGTAATAGTTTGAAATTGACGAATCAAAAATTTAATCTAGTTGCATAATTTATATCTCGGTTGTTAAAAATGTATGGTAATTTCATTTAGTAATAGTTGAAATGCTGCTTGATTTTTTTTTTGCTGTAGAACATTGATGAAGAAAAATATTAAAGCGAAGATATTATTTGAAGTGCAGTTGGTTGGTAATTCATCAGTAACAGTTTGCCGGCCGACTTCGTAACGAATAACAATCAGTGAATGACATGTTATCTTTAGATAAACTTAATAAAGATATTTCATTATTAACATAATAACTATCCCAGCAGACCTATAATATTCAATTCGAACAGGAATAAAAACTAAGATAAAAAATCTGGAGTGGCCTACACTCAACTTTACTATAAGTGAATATAATATCAAACCTCTTGGGTAGATAATGTACCATGTAGACATAATATAAATGTCTAAATGGGAGATGTTTATTACTCTTTCATTCCTGGAGGTAGTACAGATAGTGATTGAACCAGTTATCAATATACGCACTTATTTATTGTATATCACACAATTGATGCATATAATAATATATATATTACCACAGCAGTAATAACACTTTTATAAAGTCAAAGTGACGATATTGCGTTACGAAATAATCTGTTACAGAAGAAAATGACTTTTGTTACTGTAGCCAATGGATAAAACCAACGAATATTCTATGCACGTCAGTGCACGTCGTAATTAGCAGTCCTGGACCAGAGGACCACTACTGCTAAATTCTCATCGTGCATTTTTTATTAAGGTCAGTAATCATAAGGACGGGGATGGGAGGTCAGTCTGTCTGGACGTCCTTCACGAATATGGAAGGAGTCTCATTCGTGGTCGTATGGTTTTGCATTGTCTGAGGTATTGTATAACGTGAAGTCAATAGGTAGTCATATTTAACTGAGGACCTGATTCTGAAAAATGTCTGTCATCAAATCACTTTAGAATCAACTTAAAATTAGTATCTGTTTGGTAAAATAAAACTAAGGAGTCCATTCCTCTTAATTCAATATTACTTAAAGATCATAAGATTCATAAACACAAAAAAGTCAACAACCAGTAGCTTTTCACATCATGCATAACATAAGTAACTTTTTCCTTTGTGCTATATTTGGTTATAACATTTCTGTAAATGTATATTGAAAAAAAAATATATCAGTAATTAGCCAGTTTTACATACTCAAATCAAATTCAAAGTCGGCTTTTCAATATAATTTAAAAGTTGTGTAAATTGAAAACATCAGAAATTATATGTTTGATTGGCATTCATTTTTTACATATAATTTTATTCTTCTTACATCCCACATTATGTCATTAAATCAATTCAAATTTTCAAATTGATTAAAACATTTCTCAAAAGCAATAGGAAACACAGACGAACAAACCCTTAATTTTATAAATATAGGGTAATACATTTAAATAATCTATTGTTAAGTATTTTTTATCGTTTTCGCTATAACAAATTTAGTCTATATGGTTTAAAATAACATAAATTAACTAAAAATAAATCTACTCAATGCTTTATTATATGTATTAAATGATTAGTAGTAATTATTTGGGAACTAATTAATTATTTTGATATATTTTTATGAAAACAATTCCAGAAAAACAACACACATAAAAGTCACTTTTCTTTGTAGCAAATACATTTTTATACAAGACAGTCGAAATAATAATAATAGTAATTTAATAATAGTAAGTTTTTGTGAAATCTTTTATGTATATTGTTTCTGTTGGTTTAGTTTATCTAGTTTGTTGAATCGTTTTAATTGTTAATTATGAAAGTAATAATATTTAGCATTAAACTAATTAAGAAAGCATTAAAGGTACAATAATAAGTTAAAAAAGATTGTGTACTTACTATTTGAAGTATTATTAAAAGAATTAAATTAAAAGAATTAAATTAGTGAACACAATAAACTACAGAGAGATTAAAACAGTTTGAAAGGTTCCAGGAAGGACGCGGAGGACTAAACAAGGAGTGTAATGCCGCCTTTTTAGAATGACTTTGCTCTACCGGTGCACCAATCAAATGCCATCTAAATTATCTCATTTTAAAATAGTCCCCTTCTATCAGTCTTTCTTTTATAAATATTCATTAAACATACAAAGAACACTATTAAACTATTTCTTCAAAAACAAAATACATACACATTAAATTTAAATTAAATTAATTAGTCGAAATATAAATTAATAAAAGTAATTTCTAAACCGATTTCTTTTAAAAGTTGTCTGAACTTTTAAATGAATACGTGGAACTAAACGGACTGATTGAGAGTTAGAAACCATCAATCGTGTCCACATATTTCCATAATTTATGAAATTTTGATGACACTACTAAAAAATCTGGAGTGGCCTACACTCAGCTTTACTATAAGTAAACTTAATATCAAACTTCTTGGATATATAACATATAATGTATCATTTAAGCATAATGTAAATATCTAAATGGGAGATGTTTATTAGTCTTTCAT
The DNA here is from genome assembly GCA_026182355.1 of Hermatobates lingyangjiaoensis. Classification (NCBI taxonomy): domain Eukaryota; kingdom Metazoa; phylum Arthropoda; class Insecta; order Hemiptera; family Hermatobatidae; genus Hermatobates; species Hermatobates lingyangjiaoensis. Next base: position 111,602 of record JAPFBL010000419.1, read on the forward strand.
TCCTGAGGTAGTACAGATAGTGATTGATCGACTTATGAATATATAAGCTTATTTTTGTAAATCACACCACTGATGAAAATAATCTCATTAGTATAACTACAGCAGTAATAACATTTTTGAAAAATCAAAGTGAAAATTTCCTGATACGAAATAATCTCCTACAAGAGAACATGACTTTTGTTCGAAGAGCCAGTGGATCTCTTATATACTCGTAGTTTACCTAACCTCCTTTTACATTGAACATTTAAGACAAATTTTCCCATTTAAAACCAAAAAAATACTCCTATTTTCTCTGAAAAACATCAGAAACCTCGAAAAAAAATATCGTTTTAAGATAATTTTTAATTGGAAATTATTTTTTAACGAAATTTTCAATTTTGAATTATGTTTTACATTTTTGGTCTTTTATAGAATTATTATACTGGAAATTTAAGGCTTCCTAGTATTTACTAGAAATCATGTTTCTTTGCCTTTGTCATTAATTATAAATACTAATCTTCACTGAGCGAGTGTTATCTGCGACCCTGAACCGGGTAGAACCGGCTTTTTAAGCTCGATCTTACTTCTGGTGTTACGACAGAAATTTAAAGTGTATATTCTGATGGGCTCGTCTATATACTACACGCAAGAGCTGGCAATAAACTTAAACTATTATTGTTTAAACCATTGCAAGTAAATCAGAAATAGGACTAAGATTAATTGACAAAAAAGTCCTTGATAGAATACATACCGTTAAAAATTAATACTTGAAATTCCTTTCAATTATTATTATATTCTATTATTTAATAAAATTTAAATTGAAGGATGAATGTATAGAAGGAGCAGGCATTCCGTGAATTGTTTTCTTATCATAAATGGCATTGGAACTGAAAACAAAATGAATAAATAAAAATACCTTGAAACAAAAACAAAAAAAAAATGTTTCCTTTCTTGTCTTTACAACTTCAATAAAAAAACAAGCGACAAAATCACAATCACTGAGTTTTACGAGGACGTAAACAAGAAATTAAAGGAAAGAGTGAGGCAATGACGGAGAAGTAGCGAAGGTATAAAGCGATTGGGGGATTCTACCCCATAGTTGAGTGTCCTTGCCTATAACAACTTGTTTTCTTAATTTAAGATTTGAAAAAAAAAATAAAATAAAAATAAAAACCAAAAGCAATAACTATAAAGGGATTGATTAAAACAACTAGGTTTTAGTGTTTCTAAGAATCGTTAAATTGAAAGTAATGAAATGAAGGAACCATGGGAAGATAGGGGGAGGAGGGGGGAGGACTAACAAAGGTAGAAACGAAATTTTGAAAAATTAATAGATCGTAAAGAAAAGTTAAAAAAAAACTTGCGTGGTATACACTCAAATTTCTAGTAACTAGAAATAATGAGCAAATAATTAATGAATTGATATATTTAACTGCAACTTCATTTTATCAGTTATAATGAATATTTAATTGGGATAATTGTTTAATAATTGGATTATGATTGCTTAAAATTTGCGATGACTATGACTCATTAAGTATATTAATTAGGTAATTTAATTAGTTATTAAAAATAATGATGAGTTGCTGTTGTTGATTCTATTCTTAGCAAATCAATTGACAAATTCACAAATAGACTGGTGACCACCATGAAATGGCAATGAGAACATGAAAATCCCACCCTATCAAATAACCTTCTCCAGAAACTATACTTAAGAATTCCCCAACCACATCCATCATAGAGGCTGTTGTTACGAGTAAAATAGAAAGCTAAACCATAGACCTAAAACTCTTCACGACTCAGGAAGACCAAACGATCACGAAATAATGCATACCGACAAACCGAATAAAAGACTACAGATTCGTTTAAATTGGCAAAATTAATTAATCATTAATTAATAATTATTTTTTAAGGCTTCTTTAAAAATTAATCACAACCAAATATTGTATATTATAATAAAGAACTACTGAATTATAATATTATTATAAGAATAATAATAATAATCAAAGTTATCCTTAAAATGTTTTAAGGATAAAGTTAGAACATTTTAAGTTTTCCTTTGGCCTATGAAGGCCAAAGTTTTAAATAAAAACCGAAAAGTTGGAAATGGGAATTTAAATAAAGAAAATTTTGACTCCACAAACACAGCGGGATTAAAATTCAGCAGTAGTAGGTCCATGAACTGGAACTAGTAATTACAACGCGCACTACGGAAGGAATCGTTGGTATTCCTAGCAGTTTTAGACTTTCACCTCTAGTGTTGTTCTAGCGATAAAGTGTGTGGCTCATTTGTTATACGGATCCCATTTTAGCTACTGTGCCATCCACATTAACTGATTGATTCTTCCTCGGAAGAACTAAATTTAACTTACGGATCTTTGGATGAAAACTTTGATTGTTATACGGATTTATGTTGAGACAAAACTTGATCTAGTGTGAGATGAAAGCATTGAGAACTGGAGGATTAAAACTAATATGAAATGACGCAGTGCTTAATGCTATACTGACGCTATACAATCTGCAAAGTCACGTTGTATCCAGTGATGAGTTTCACGGTCGGATAACGCCAAAGGTCAGACTGATAATGCTCCAAGGAATATAGTCTAATGGAAAGAGCGAAAAGCAAGTCATCGCAAGAGACTTTGCTTGAATTAAGTCCAAGATGACCTGGTGATGAACTGGAAATGAAAGCCATTTGACGGACATGTCTTGAAAATCGTGCAGGCACAGAGGAGAGAGGGATCCTCACAGGTTTGTTGTGGTAGAATAAGAATAAATGTGGTAAATTCCTATTGTGAAAAGATATTAAAACACTTCTCACATTCTTTAAAGTCATGTCTTCTTGTTTCTTATTTCATATATTCTTCCTATTAACCGATCAACCCGGTCAAACAGTTTAATTAACTCTAATAATAAATTAGATATAACGAAAACAATTTAAATTTTCTATAGTTCCAAAACACTTAAGTTTTCCCGATAAAGGAAATTAAAACAAAATGTAAATTATAGATTACGCAAAAAAAAAGATATAATATAAAACTTATTATAAACTTAAACAGATTTTTGTTTTTTAATTAAAACGAAGGTAAAGGAAAGTAGATTATTATCAAACAAAATTACATCATTAACTTTCTCGAGAAAATCTAAATGTTTCAGTTATAAAATATCCTTTAACCTCTTCCAGCAATGGAAAGAGAAACATTAAGTTCATAAGTATGTAAAAGAACATATACATACACAGAGGTACTAAGTTGTACATCAATTGCATGATGTTTTTGGTTTTAAATGGGAAAATTTGTCTTAAATGTTCAATGTAAATGGAGGTTAGGTATATCTCATATCTTATATCTCATATTAGGTCCTCAACCTGACCTAAGATTTCTCATAAAAAAGAGATATTTAAATTTATCAAGTATCAATGCCAATTTTCTTAATCGAGTTTTGGACAATCCTCAAACATTTTAAGCCGATGTATTGATGTAACGTCTTCAGAGTTACATCAGTACAGAACTAATTACAATTAATTATTTTTTACTTGGAAATAACAAGTCACTTTATTTTTATAGATAATGTTTTTTTATTGTTTAAACCGATCCCCTAGCGGGTGATTACGTCAGCCGTTTACCGGCGTTTTGTTTGTTCCGTGATTCTACAGATTCTACATTGGGAGTCCTAAATTTTGCCTCTCAAGTGCATTTCGAGTAGGGATCTTTAACAAGTACCTGACATGGTACATGCTCGGGACCGACTGCTTAACGCCCTCTCCGAGAGACGACATTAAGATTTATTCACCTCCATGATGAATAAATCGAAGGCCAGAGTGGGTATCGAACCCTGGATTACCAACCCAGAGGAGAGTACCTTAACCACTGAGCTAACCTAGACTCTTAATTTCGATATACCTTAAAATTACTTATCTTTTAACTTACATGACACTTTCTCCTTGTTATAAAACAACAGCTCAATGACCGAACAGAGTTTCACCTCAATAAAGTGATTTATATTCTCCATTATTTTTGTCATAGTAAAACAATATTGCATAGCAAATGTGTTTCATTAACAGTGTTCATTTACAACCGAATTTACATGACTCGTGCTTGCTTTTCTTTAGTATTTCTTCTAGAACTTAAAATAATTTTAAAGAAATTAACATGATTCTCTTATTTCTTATTTGCTGAAATACTTTCAAATCAGAACCTTTCAAAATATTTAGAGCCATCGGGAATTTCGGACAAGTGTTTTCCCCCTTTTAGTATGTAGAAACGAAACAAGAGTGTATTGTTAAAGGCCAGTGAAATATTTAAAAAAATTATTTCCCAAATATATAACAAAGTTTTTTTTTTAATTTTTAAATAGCTTATTATAATGTAGAAATCATAAAAGTTGATCTATAACAAATCAACTGCAGATAAAATATTCTTTTAACTTGTTACGAAATACGCCAACTTTGTTAATTATGATTAATGGGGAAATTTAGTTTTTTTGAATATACAACTGCAGAAGCAGACCTGATGCTATTAAACGTAATCAGCCTAATTTGACACGGTGACCAATTCAAGGAGATCTTGATAACTCCAGGCAACTATGAATTTACATAGATTAACCATTTCTTTTCGTCATAACTGCTTCATCAAGCAAAGCAGTCAAATCAGTGACCAATCATATTTCAATTCGTGTTTAATTTAAGTTTCTTTAAGTGGCATAACGTGATTATATAACGTTTACACTAATTGGGATAAGTGTCTGTAAAAGAATAATTAAACTTTAGAATATTACGTATAATAAATATATATCTGACAAAACAATACACTTGAGTATTGGTACATTGCATTAGGTTAGTTTTGTGGTAGTTCCACAAGGGAACACACACAGGCTGAACATTAGGCCCTTTGTGATACCACACAATGAAGATTGATTCCTACAGTGGGAGTCCTAAATTTTACCTAACTCAAGTGTATTTAGAGTAGGGATCTTTAACGAGTACCTGACAACGTACATGCTTGAAATCGTCAGCATAACGTCCTCCCAGAGAACAACGGTTCTTTATTGCCACCTTCCCTTCCTGCGAGACTCTTCGCCTCCTGATGTCGACGAACGTCCAAATATAGGCCATCCAAATATAGCAGTGAGTTTCTTTTTCATTTCTGTGTGTTCCTTTTCTGAATATAGTATATATATACATCTTTAAATTACACAAAGCACGACACAGAAAAAAAAAAATAAAAATAACACTTACAGAATTCAATATTTCGAACTGTTGTTCGTCATCAGGAGTAGACTAGAAGAGAGAACGAAGTGAGAAAGATCTCCCCACGTCCTGTTATATATATATATATATATAAATATAAATGATCAAACCACAAAATGAAATGGAAAACAAGACGAAAATCTTTCAATCGTGACAAGTGGTCTTCGTCAGAGTCAAAAAACCAACTGAAACACTAGATGCACGACACATCTGGTGATAGTGATTGAGAAGAGTGATGATAAGAAGAGAATGAAACCACTTATTTCATGTTGTGGTTTGATGTTATATCACGTGTTTATGTGAAATCTTTATATACATATATATATATATATATATATATAAATTAAAATACTAAACATTCCAAACAGGACAGATAAATAAATGAAAAAGAGAACATATACAAGAAAGGAGAAAACTTACTGGATCAATATTTCGAACTGAAGTTTGTCGTCAGGAAGAGAGTAGAAGGGAAGAAGAAGAGATACGTGCGTTCAGGTGTACCAATGGAATGTGACTCATGGTGTACCAATGTCGCATTCCATTGGTACACCTGAACGCACGTATCTCTTCTTCTTCCCTTCTAATCTCTTCCTGACGACAAACTTTAGTTCGAAATATTGATCCAGTAAGTTTTCTCGTTTCTTGTATATGTTGTCTTTTTCATTTATTTATCTGTCCGGTTTGGAATGTTTAGTATTTTCATTTATAATAAAGATTTATAATAAACACGTGATATAACATCAAACCACAATATGAAATAAGTGGTTTCATTCTCTTCTTATCATCACTCTCTCAATCACTATCACCAGATGTGTCGTGCATCTACTGTTTCAGTTGGTTTTTTGACTCTGACGAAGACCGCTTGTCACGAATATCTTCGTCTTGTTTTTCCATTTCATATTGTGATTTGTCATTGATTGTTATTTTAGGTGTTTATGTGAATTATATATATATATATATATATATATATATATATATATATATATATATAATATATATAGAACTAAAAAAAGATAGATCGGGATGCGGTCAGTTTCTTCCACTTTCAATTCAAACTCTCATTGCCGACGTTTCGATTTTATTTTCCAAAGGCCTACAAACAGAGGAAAACAAGAATTTTAACACATACATTTTTTTTAAAACACAAACAAAAGAAGTACACTAGAAGTACACTTCTGTTTGTGTTTTAAAAAGAAATGTACGTATTAAAATTCTTGTTTTCCTCTGTTTGTAGGCCTTTGGAAAATAAAATCGAAACGTCGGCAATGAGAGTTTGAATTGCAAGTGGAAGAAACTGACCGCATCCCGATCTATCCTTTTTTAGTTGTATATCTATCACACGGTCGATAATTTATTAGTGTTTATATATATATAAAAGATAATATTTATCTTGTTGTAAATATTATATAAATGACTTTTTCTCTTTCTTAAAAACTAAATGATTAACTACACATGAATCTTCAAAACTTCAAATAACTTCAAATGAAACTATGATACTATGAAGTTGTAGCTTATTATTCCTGAAGTTGAACGATATTTTTTTTGTATTAGTAAATAATACGAAGCAGATGATTTTTTACTAAATAAATTGTAAAGTTATAGAGAATGAGGGACTTAGGGATCTATATAGTAAGCAGTAGGATCAAACAAGCTAACAATTTGATCTCTTGACTCCGGAAATATAAAAAGTTATTTCGTTTTGTATATATTAAAGATTAAGAAGTAAGATTGTGAACATGATGGTGAGGTTACATCAAGAGCAGGTTTAGGAGGTATTTACTCAATCTATTTTATAACTCTTCAAGTGCATTGGTGATAACATCTAGTAGGATACTGTATGACGCCTTGCATACCTCGTCTTCTATTCCCAAGTCGATAAACTTGTAAAAATATTCATAGTTTTTTTTTTTTTTTTGAAGCTCAAAATGTCACCTGAAAGCCTTCCTGGTGAATAGCTTTTTTTTTTTATTATAAAACAATCCCTAATCTATTTGAAATTATAAACATGTTATTTTTTTCTTTCAAATCATGATTCTTTATAAATGTTGGGAACATAGTTTATAAATTGAAAAAAAAAAGTATCCGTAGATTATTCCTTAGTTATCGCGGTAATAATAAGCAGAAGCGGCCGCAATAAATGATAACCCGCCAAGTATCACCCTCTCATTTTTAACATATTTACATTTTGTGTATATGTGTTTTATTAATCAGCGTTCAAAATCGAAGATGAGTAACACACAGAGTAGGGGGTTAGGTTAGCTCACTGGTTAACGTATATATATATATATATATATATATATATATATATAATATATACATATACTCGAGTATATATATATAGATATATATACTCACCTCTCGGCTTCTAGTTTGGGGTTCGATCTCCACCTGGCCCTCCATTTATTCACGCGAGAGGTGAATAAATCTGAGTACGTCGTCCCTCGGAGAGGACGGTTAGCTGTCGGTACTGAGCCTGTACGATGTCAGGTAGTCATTAAATAGCCCTACTCGAAATGTACTTGAGTTGAGAAAAATTTAGGACTCCGAATGTAGAATCATCGATCAAACAAAAAGCCGATAAACGGCTGACGTTATCACCCACTAGGTGATCGGTTAAACAATAAACAAAAATAAACAAAAAACACACAGAGTAAAGAATTACATATACAAACTCAAATTTTCCGGGCAATCCGTATTAAGGAGAAAAGAGAAAGGGAGACCAATCATACTGTACACGAAACGGCAAGTAATTAGCTTTTTGAAGCTTTATATCAATAAGTGTATATGAAACCATATAAGTGGGTATGTTATCATTAGAACATTAAAGACTAGTTTCAAACATAAAACATCAATAGTATTAATTGATATTTTCACTATAAACACGTGTTTATTGTGAAATCTTGTTATATATATATATATATATATATATATATATATATATATATAAGTTCTATGTTCTTATTATTATTATAATTATTTTAGATATCAAAGACATAGTATTAAGTAAATTTATGCTTGAACTCATTGGCATAGCAGCTATTGTAGCCCCCCTCTCCACCCAAATATATATATATATATATACTTTAAAAACTTTGAGAAATACGAATGAAAAACAGAAACTAGGACTCACATTCAATATTTCGACCCTTTATATAGGTCGTCCTCAGGAAAGGAAATTGAGTGGTGAGAATACGAAAGCCAACTGGACAGCTTCACAGAATATGTACAGGTTGGGCACAACGAAAACGAAAAAAAAAAATAGAAGGAATGCTGAAGAAGAAAAGGAACGAGAAAAAAAAATAATAAACACATTAATTATATTAAATTTATAAACAAATGATATATTTAATATATTTATATAGGAAAACAACAAAAAGAACGGATAAACTTCTATAAACGTTTTTTGCTTGTAACTACACCATGGTAATGATAACAAGATTTAACATAAACACGTGAAGTAACTATCAATGATCAAACCACAATATGAAATGGGAAATAGAGACTAAGATCTTTCAAGCGTAGCAAGCGGTCTTCGTCAGAGTTTAAAACCCAACTTTTTTGACTGTGACAATGACAGGCTGTTGTGGTTGAAAGATCTTAGTCTTGTTTGCCCATTGCATATTGTGGTTTGATCATTGACTACGATGATGATTATGGACGTAGTGACCTAAAAACACTAAAATATCTAAATTTGATTTGTATCAATCCTAGATATTTTATATAGGGACGACCCAGTTTGTTGTAGTATTCCAGTACTATATTAGGCTGCCAGAAATAAAATGGCACAACTGCCAACTATTAGACACAATTAAAGGAAGAGAAGAAATCCACTGAAGATAGTCGTACATTTCATGAAAGACAGTTAATATCGTATTAATTATAAATATTATGAATTAAATCAGGAAACAAATTTAAAGCATTATTATAATAATTACAAATAATAATTCGCCTTTACCATGTTAATCATATACCAATGTAGTGGTTTCCATATATTTTTACCTCCTGAACCCCTAAAAAAAAAAAAACTGTGCTCTAACCTCGCACATTTCTATAAACTTTCTTTGCTTGTAACTACACCATAGTGATGACAACAATATTTCGTAAAAACACGTGAAATAAGTATCAATGGTCAAATCACAATATGAAATGGGAAAAAGAAACTAAATATTTCAACCACTAAGATATTTCTCGCACATATTCATTTCTATACTTTGTTTATGGATAAAAAATATCAAGTCATACTAATTTTATCAAATATAATATTTATTTCATTTTTATTATTATAAAAAAATAAATCGGACTTTTAGAGAACAAACGTCACAGATTGATATTTGAATAATGAGTCTTGTTTGAAATATATGTCACACAGTAAAATCAAGAACCTGCTTTGAAACGCTTAGAAAGGAAGAATAAATAAATAAATGAATAAATAAATCAATAAAAAAAAGATAAATAAATAGTGTCACCGCCCTGCCTTCATGCGGGACTCTTCGCTCTTCACCCTCCTGATGACGACGATAGTCGAAATATCGATGTGAGTTATGATTGTGTCTTTCTTTCGTTTTGAATTTATTTTATTTAATAAATAGATAAAGAAATACATATATAAATAGGTCAATAAATAAATGAATGGATCAATTTTTTGTTATCAAGGCGGACGCTTCTCGGCCAATTGTGATAGACAGAGAGTGAGAGAGGGATTGAGAGAGTGTGGAGGGGGGGGAGTGAGAGGAGGGGGGTGGGAGTTGATATTAAACGAGGAACCCTTTCTTGATTTGCCCACCTTAGAGGTTCTCAAACTCAAAACACAAATCTATCAAAGTCAGTCATATTTTATGCCACATATTCATTTTTATTTTCAATCATAAAACTTACATTTTACATAAGAATGAAAATACTATAAATTAGGATTTCCATGACCGTTATCTAAGTAAGCTTAGACTTACTAAGTTGGGTTTTTGGCTCTGACGAAGACCGCTTCTAACGATTGAAAGATCTTAGTCTTGTTTTCCCATTTAATTATTGTGGTTTGATCATTGATATTATATATATATATATATAGATATTGTCATCTGTTAATAATTTGAAGAGGAACAGAAGTAAGAGGAGAAAGTAGTCGCCCTCGCATTATCTGATTAGAAACCATATAATTAATTGTAATTGCCAGAAAGTAATTGTCTAAATAGGTGGCCGGGGACTGGAAACACCATCGTCAGGCCTTTGTCCTGTCGCTTCATTAAGTAACTCTTCCTGGCCAGGCTTCTTTAACAATCCTCCTACTCTTTTGCTCTATTGCAATCGTTTTCAACTTGCCTGCTTGTTTATAAATTCCCCAATATATTGAAATGAGACTTTGTTTGGTGTTTGTCTATGTAAATTTCTTATGTTTTATTAATCAGTCGTTTTATTTTTATTATATATATATATATATATATATACACGAGTTCAAAATTCAATAACAGTAACACACAGAGAGTAAGGAAAAACACTTACAGACTCAAATTTTCGGGTAATCTGTCTTAGGGGAAAAGAGAAAGGGAGACCAAGCTCGTTGTAGACGCAACGGCAAGTAACCTATATATATATATATATATATATGTTTTGATAAAAGTATCGACGGGAGAATAGAAACAAAACTAAAGGGGCTCGGTCAGTTTTTCAGGTTCAAATTAATCGCTCATTGCCAACGTTTCTTTTTTTATATAAAACCTTTTTCATAGGCAGAAGTATAAAGGTTTGAACAGAAAAATTAAGTATTACATTACATTAAAGATTTTTAACAAGAAAATAGTCTGTGGATTTCAACAACAACTGTCTAGTTTGAATGAACAGTGCCACGTGTTTAATTTGAACCTGATGAACTGACCGAGTCTTGATAAACTTTAGTTTTGTATATATATAATATATATATATATATATATATATATATAATATGAAACGCACATACCTCTTTTTTGTCCCTTTGACTCTCTTCCTGATGACAAACTTTGGTTCAAAATATAGATCCCAGTAAGTGTTCTCGTTCTTTATGTGTTGTTTTTTTCAGTTATTTATCGGATTGTTTAGTATTTTCATATATATATATATATATATATATATATCAATGATCAAACCACAATATAAAATGGGGAAAAAAGTCTAAGATCTTTCAACCATAACCTGCGGTCTTCGTCAGAGTCAGAAAACCAACTGAAACACATGCAGAAACATCATGGTGATGGGTTGAGAGGAGTGAGAGGGAAGAGTGGTATTTTAAAAGAGTGTAAAGTAGAGGAAAGGACAACTGGAAGGACTCCTAAGTCAGCCCCATAGATCGACTCTCAAGAGAGCAGATGTAAACCTGCAGAAGAACACGAAGTGTTCGAAACGCGTTGTTAGTTTTCATATTAACGTTTTTTGTGTGAAGAAGTAATTTTCGGAATCCCCCCAATATGAGTAAATACCACACTATAACAGATTGCACAAGTAATGAATTCGGTAGCACTTGCTGAATGTGATGTATTCTTGATTGTTTTATTTACAGTTTATCAGCTTGTCTAGATGTAAAAATAAATCTATAAGTATTCTTTCAACGTTTTTCTATAAAATTGTGTTTACAAAATAACTCGTGATGTAAACATTCAAGTAACTCACCACAAAAGATAAGGAGGTACTCGCTTTGAGGCCTTTCGTCTAATACGTCGTCAGAGAACAATTGAATACCACTTCAATTGACTTGCTCTCTGACGACGTGTTAGACGAAAAGTCTCATTTTATCCTGTGGTGAGTTACTTGAATACTTCTGTACGTATATTTTAATATAACACAACTATCATATATCAAAACAATGTTTCGCCTACACTTGTACTGATGTACTGATGATGTAGGGTCATACATGCATATAGAGGGTGTTTTGGTAATGACCTATAGTTCAGAATTTTCCATGGTACGGCAAGTCTAAGGTCCGGTGGTTGCTGGATTAGGAAGGTTCAATCGGTACCCATAATATATATGTATATAAACGTTAACAAATAGGAAAGAAACAAAGAAAGCCTCTACAGAAACTCACTTCGGTATTTCGACATCCGTCGTCAACAGGAAGAAGAGTACGAAGTACTGGAGTTGAGAAGCAAATCGCAACTGATATATATATAACTCAGTTGGGTTTTTGACTCTGACGAAGACCGCTTGTTACGGTTGAAAGATCTTAGTCTTGTTTTCCCATTTCTTATTGTGGTTTGATCATTGATTGTTGTTTCACGTGTTTATGTGAAATCTTTTTTATATATATATATATATATATATATATATTAAATTGAATAAACGGTCCACAGGGACTATAAAACTTGAAATTACACAAAACATTCCCAGAAAAAAGATTAAATGTTACTAACATTTCATAAAATGACACTTACTAAATTCAATATTTCGAAATGTTGTTCGTCATCAGACTAGAAGAGAGGACGAAGTGAGACAAATCTCTCTAAGTCGAAGGAAAGAACGCGAATATTCTGTGTAACTTTAAGTTATATGTATATAGTTCAATGTACATAAAGAAATGAAAAGTACACACTTACAGTGATATTGAAAGTGTCGGCTTTTAATTTCTGTATGTTTCTTTATGTACGTTGAACTATATTTGTCTGTTTCGCATCGTATTTCTATAGAAGAAGTATATATATATATATATATATATAAAACATTAATTAAAGGACTCCACTGAAAAGAGTCAAAACGGCAATCAAATATATATATACATATATACAAAATTGTTACAATAACACGTGATATAAATATTCAGGTAACTCACCACAAATGAATGAAGATAGTTGCTCTGAGGCCTTTCGTTTTCACGTCGACAGAGAGCAAGTGAATACAAGTTGTAGGCAGGTTATGAATTTTGATTTATAGTTGGATTAAGATTGGCATGATTGACAGTATTTTTCCCTATTACAGTTGAAATAGTCTTGATTTGTTTAACGATTCCTTCATTTGTGGTGAGTTACCTGAATATATACATATATATATATATAAACATTTAATTAAAGGAATCCATTGAAAAGAGTCAAAACGGCAATCAATATTAAATTAAAACTAAAATTCTTCAAAATTTAGCAAATTACAGCATTTTTATGAAACTGGTTTAGAATGTTAGTTGAACAGGTGGAACATCTTCCACTATAGAACCAGTTCAGTACTTTAAACAATATTAAACTCATTTATTTAGATATAAATGTTTTACATCTATTCTGCTAGTTCGTCGACTAATTCAAACGGCCCACATCACACAAAAATAGAATATTTGTAAAAGTTTTTCTTGAATAATATAAAAGAATTAGCTTAGAATACTGTTTTTAATATTCCAAATTTGTTCTATTTTTTTTTGTTGTTTTTATTTTTCATATTTGAACTTTTTGTAATAAAAAAAAAATGTTACTTGTTCTTTAGCATTTATATGATCTTATATTTTATGCTAGTTATTACAGCTGGTAAATATTTAATAAACATTTTTGTTGTTGTAATGAAGTAAAAAAAAAAAAAGTAATTATATTTAAAGCGAATTTTTAGGAAAAATATTTTTTTTTCTTAATGTAAAAATGGAAGTATTATTAAGAGCTAAATGCGTTAACCTGTTGCAGATAATCTAAATAATGGGGGGCTATTGAGTGAACTTTGATATTTCCAAAGCCAATGCCCCCCCCCCCCTTTGCCTTGCTTCACTCTTTAGAGTCTACAAGCAATAATTTACACAATTCACCCCCCCCCCCCCCCGGCAGTCCATTCCCCAAACAATCTCACCTCCCCCTCCCTATTACAATCTACCCTCTTAACTCCAGCGCGTCAAGGAGAAAATTTTACTTTCGTTGTAGGAGCTCTTGCCTACTTTCCCTTTCCATCTATAATGACCTTAACAATCCAAGGTCAATCAGGTCTCCCCCCCCCCACCACCCACACTCATTCTCTTTTTTTTATTTCTATTCATACAGTATATTGTTTATTAAGGATTTTATTTGTAAAAATATTTTACCTTATTTAAATAGTCATTAGTGAAATCTGTTTAATAGCTTAAAATAAATTTCATTTTTCTTTTATTTCTGGCAACATAAAAAAAAAAAATGTTCACAGTTAATTACAGCACAAACAAAATTTCTCTAACATTTATTAGAACACAATTAGAAAAATCTGAATGTATAAATATAAACGGTCCGGCAGGACATATAACACTTAAAATAAACTGTGACACATAGACTGAAACATAACAAAGACTCACTTTTCAATATTTCGACCGTAATGGCGTCGTCCTCAGGAGAAGAAGTGAATTGACGGAGGGGACGAAAGTCAACTCAATATATATGTCTATATATATATATATATATATATATATATTTTTTAACCAAGAAAATTTGACCAAATCCCGATTAGATAACACACCTATATATATATATATCTGAAAACTTTCATTAGAAAATAAATCTGAAAATATTTTCAGTTATCGCTGAAAATATTTTTGACTTAGTAGTTTAAGAGAAAAAAAAAATTGTTTAAAAACACATTTTGAAAAATAAAGTGACTTTCTCATCATGCATAATTGCTCCCAAACAATAGGGTTCATAAACACTATGAGGCTTATTTTTGAGTAAAATATTAATTTGTGGACTGTAGAAGGTATACAAAACTTTTGGATACAAAAGAACCACAACGCACACACACACACACACACACACACACACACACACACACACCACACACAGACAGACAGACAGACAGACATCATCGAGAAACCATCATAAAACGACTTCTAGGACCTCAAAACATGTAAATCAGTCAAAATCTCAAGATAGAATTTTTAAACGTTTACTATATTTTACTTATAGTAATGTAAAAACTGTCGTTGGAGACAACGCTTGGTCTCCAACTGTCTCTGTACAGTGCGCTTGGTTTCCCTCTCTTATCTCTCCTGAAGACGGTTCAACCGAAAATTAGAGACTGTGTGTGTTTTTAATTTCTCTATGTTTCTTTAAGTACGTTGAACTGTATTTGTTCACTTCGGATCGTATTTTCATCGAAAAAGTATATATATACATAACAAGACTTCACAATAAACACATAAAATAACAATCAAACCAATTCAAACTATTTCTACACATTATAGCGAAACCTAATATATGGAATCTGACCTTTGAAAGAAATTTCATTTAAGAAATCGAATCTGAGGTGTTAGAAGATTTGGTTGTCAAATAAAAAAAAAACTTACAAACATGTTTATATCAACATTTTCCACAATTGGTCTTCACATATAAAAATTTTAATGATATAAACAACGCGTTTCGAACACGTAAAACGCGTTGTTTATATCATTAAAATTTTTATATCTGGAGACTATTTCATTAGATTTTTACCCTACAATGATTAAATACCGCATAATAACTGTTTGCACTACATTAGAATAATTATTTTCATTGATTAATCAAAAGAATATTATATATCTTAACTAACAGTTGGATGATACCGTTTCAATTGAAGTATCATCATCAGGGGTTTGAGTGACCTTCAAAACTCTAAAAAAAAAGAAAAGAAATAGTTATTTTGGGGGGGGGGGGGGGGAGTGGTTGGACACGTCGGGTCGCTAACTATACAACTAACTTTCACTGTTACGCAATGAAGACAGGCAGGCGGCCAGCCCCCCCCCCCCCCCCCCCGCTCATTACAGTTATGCCCGGTAGTTGTTGTCCCATCAGGCCCCACACGTAACACCCCAGTCATATCTCTTAATCAAAACGACAACCCCTCCCGTGGTGTCCGTCGTCGTTACGCTCGTGTCTTCAAGCGATTTCTTTGTCTTCTGCCCCCGACTGAATCTACATCATTACTGTCTTAAACCACTTTTACTAACTAAATGCCATTTACTACTCAAACTCAAGAGAGCCACTGTAAACAAGTGTAATATATATATATATATATATAACACCGATCAAACCACAATATGAAAAGGGAAAAAAAACTAAGATCTTTCAACCGTAACAAGCGGTATTCGTCAGAATCAAAAACCCTGTTTTTGTAACCGCTTATTACGGTTGAAAGATCTTAGTCTTGTTTTCCCATTTTCTTATTGTGGTTTGATCATTGATATATATATATCTATATAAAATTAAAGTTACAATTAGAAAACAACAAAAAAAGGGGTAACACTCACTATTCTAATCATTTCGGCTTTCTTGCTGTCTTCAGGGGAGGGGAAAAAGAAGTAGTGGAGATGTGACTGCGTCGACCCATGGGCAATGCGTCTTCAGGAAAAATGAGAGAGGGAGACCAAGCACGTGGTAGACGCAACGGCCAGAAACAACTGCAACAAATAGAGCTCTATTTCCTTAATCTGGGTATTGCTCAATCTTACATCTTAGTCATGTTTTCCCATTTTCATGTTGTGGTTTGTTCATTGATATGATCATATCATATCATATATATATATTATATATATATAAGGATTTCTCATAAACACATGAAATAATAATCAATGATCAAACCACAATAAGAAAATGGGAAAATAAGACTAAGATCTTTGAACTGTAACAAGCGGTCTTTGTCAGAGTCAAAAACCCAACTGCAGTTGGGTACTTTAGCAGTTGCAGTACTTTAGTACAGAAGAGGGGAAGTACAATAGTTTTTTTTAATACGTTGTGCTATAGTTACCCTCAAATAAGAAATAAAATAAAATTATATATAAAAAGGAAAATCTATTAATAAAAATAAGAAAATTATCTCAAATTAATTTTCAAAACGTAAATTAATTTCCTTAGTATACTTACTTATGTGTTAATAGTAATAACACATTGCATTAGTTAATACAAGAACTGAAGTCCTTAAAATGTCTTCATTAAGTCAATTTAAAAATAATATATTCATAGCATTTTTCTAAATTCCTATTTTTTTAACAATAGAACAATTATTTTGTATTATATTGATATATAATCTGATATATTTTCTTTAACTGTCATTATATTATTATATTATAACAATGAAAGGTAAATATATTAAAACAAATTGCTAAACTTTTAAAGTTAGAAAAAACCTCACAATTACCTGTGAGGTATTGTCATCTCTTGTATGTTTAAAATTATTTCTTCTAATTTTAAAACGATTAATAAGTTACCTCATAATAATTAGCAATATTAATTAAATAATAAACTAGTAATTGATAATTAAATACAATTAATCACAACAAATATACTGTATATAAAAAAAAACATAAGAAATTAAAGCTAAAAAGGTTCTAACTTCATAAGTAATGTTTAAAATTAATTACTGTATTTATCAATAATTAAAATGATAGCAGTAATGAGTTTAATAATTATTTTATAACTATTTGCAAGATATAATCAATTTAATATAAGCTGAATTTAAAAAAATTAGGATTAAGGTATATTATTAAAATAAGTTTAAAACAAAAAATGATTGTTAAATAACAATTTCTTAATTTATGCATTGAGACATTGATTAAAGAAAAGTTATATTCATATTTTGTTAATGATTTCTTTTAAAGTTGTTAAAATTACTTGACAACTTTATATACAAAGTTTGTAAGCAAGGTTGTATGAGAAAGGTTGAAATTTCATTAAAAACTGAATCATTAGTCTTAATATAACTTATTTTTACTAATATTTATATTTCTTTTTGTAAATATATTTGCTTATGTTAATATTATCCTTTCTTTTCTTATATTAAAAGATTATACAAGAATTGCATCTATTGTTATTAATATATAGATAACCACTAACTTATATAATATTCTAATTATTTAGAAATAATTAAATACGGGTATTACATTATTTTAATGTAGCAAAAACTTTTTTAAATGACTCTTCAATTATATATTAATTTAATTGAGTTAGTTTTAAAAGTTATTGAATGCTTTGGTGTCACTATTTAATTAAAAATAATTATTACGCTAATTAGTAAGGATTCATATTATTTTCCATTACTATCATTTTGCTTTTCTCAATCTAGTTTTGTTTGTCATCATTTATAGTTATAACTTAACATAATATAGAAGTTTATTTTAAATTCTGTACTAACTTTCTTTTTGATGTATAGATTTCATTCTTCACTTTCTTTTACGAACACTTATACGAACAGAAAAATAACTTCACACGTGTCCGTTGGTAGGTAATATAATTAATAAAATCACTTTTAAACTGCTATATGCAACAATTTTTTTTTTAAACTTGGATTAATAACGCAGAGGCTTACAGCTATAAAAGACGCCATGATGAGAAATGAAAAAGAGATTTAGCGCTTAATTAGGCCAGTGTTTACACTTGGACAGGAAATACCCATAAACTAAATATCAACCTGGGACTTTTCGTGAGATGCATTCAACAAAAAATTATTCTTTAAAATCGATATTAATTTTAAATAAACATTTTTAAATAAATAACTTTATAATAAAGGAAAAATATTATTAGTGGAATTTAGTAATTGCCTTTTAAGGTTGGTCTTTACCAATAAACATATAATTTGTTTTATATTTAAAAAAATTCGTGTCAGTGTGCACTCAACTTTGCTAAAAGTACATGTCATTAAGTTAGTTGACAAGGTATTTAAATCAGTGTTTTTTTTTAATGCAGTTATCTCTATTTTGCTAAGTTTAAGGAAAATGTAATCATTTTTACAGCTTTGTAAAAAAATCGAATGAATCACGATGACTAATCATTAATAACTAGAGTTATTTGATGTGGAAATCAATATGTTCAATGGGATATCAATTTATGTTCTGTAGATATCAATTAATTTTCAATATGTTCAAAATCTATACAGTAGAGTTTAAATAGTTAATTATTATCATTTCTAAGAGTTTGTAAAAAAACTTACAGTACATTTAAGACATGGAATCATTTTTTTAAATTTTTACTTAGAACAATATATTTTTAGATTAAGTTCTCATAATATTTAATATATCGACTATATTTTATTACATATATATTAATATGCATTAACATATGTTTATATAATATTCAAATTGGGGATCCTGTCCATATAGTTTATAGGATATTACATAAAAAGTCTTCAAGGCTGTTAAAAAAATGTTAAATGTTAGAGTGGTATAAGATAAGAAGCTTTATGTATCATCTTGTGTTACCTTGCAGCTAGCAGTACTGAAGATTCGAGGTTCAAATCTCATAACACTTCACTTGGGAAATCTTACCCATGGAATATATAGGATATAACCTCAAACAGGCCTCAAAACTGCAAAAAAAAATGTTAAATGTTAGAGTGGTATAAGATAAGAAGCTTTACATATCATCTTGTGTTACCTTACATGCTGGCACTACTAAAGATTCGAGGTTCAAATTTCATGACACTTCACTTGGGAAATGTTACCCATGGAGTATATAGGATATAACCTCAAACAGGCCTCAAAACTGCAAAAAAAAATGTTAAATATTAGAGTGGTATAAGATAAGAAGCTTTACGTATCATTTTGTGTTACCTTACATGCTGGCACTACTAAAGATTCGAGGTTCAAATCTCATGGCACTTCATTTGGGAAATCTTATCCATGGAGTATATAGGATATAACCTCAAACAGGCCTCAAAACTGCAAAAAAAAATGTTAAATATTAGAGTGGTATAAGATAAGAAGCTTTACGTATCATTTTGTGTTACCTTACATGCTGGCACTACTAAAGATTCGAGGTTCAAATCTCATGGCACTTCATTTGGGAAATCTTATCCATGGATTATATAGGATATAACCTCAAACAGGCCTCAAAACTGCAAAAAAAAATGTTAAATGTTAGAGTGGTATAAGATAAGAAGCTTTACGTATCATCTTGTGTTATCTTGCAAGCTGTCACTACTGGAGATTCGAGGTTCAAATCTCATGACACTTCATTTGGGAAATCTTACCCATGGAGTATATAGGATATAACCTCAAACAGGCCTCAAAACTGCTAAAGAGAATCCTAGAGCAAAGCATTATGGATCATCTATCGTTACTGGTTTTGCTGCTGTTGCTGATGTTTCGAGGTTCACGAGGAGTTTATGTTACAGTACATAATATCATCAGTCCCGAAATATAAGATGTCATCTAATAGCTGAAGATCCCTGTAGTATCTCTACAGACCAGGAAGACGAAATATAGGATCTTGATAAGGCAATATTGAAAACCATCAAACTATATTCCTAAACCTATAAAAAAAATTTCGGTTTATAGATTATAAATTGCAATTTAAATGGTAAAGTCATTTGTATATAGCAGATTTCAAAAAATACGTTCTGCAGAACTAGGAACTGAAGGAGCCAGGTCAGCTCAGTGGTTAATGTGCTTGCGTCTGAATTTGATAGGACCGGGGTTCGATCCTCACCTGGCACTCGATTTATTCACGCAGTAGGTGAATAATTCTGAGTATGTTATCCTTCGGAGAGGACGTTAAGCCGTCGCTCTCGAGCCTGTACGATGTTAGTTACTCGTTTAAGATGCCTACTATAAGTACACTTGAGTTAGGCAAAATTTACGTCTCCCAATGAAGAATAATAAAACTTCATTGTGAGGTAAGACAAAGGACCCAATGTTTGGCCTATCTGTGTCCCTTGTAGAGGATAGCCACTGCAACGTAAAGAGTTGCCCACTACTTCTACTACCATAGAAACTTTATATATTATTCTATAAAAGTTGGAATAACTGTAAAGAATTAAAAAAAAATATTCATTGAATGGATAAATGTTTTTAAAGAGTGTACCTTTTTGTTCTTGTGGATACAAACATGATATGCAGTTATGCAGCAAGTGTATTTTTAACTCCGTATCGCGTATTTATGCAAATATTAACAATCTTATTCATTGCATTGCTTTTCTTCTACTATTGTTATCACCATACGAATTTCTTTCTCATTTAAATTCATTCTTTCCAAAGTTAAAAATGAATTCCTTTAATAATGTTTTTTTTATTGTTGTATTTTGCTATTGATTAAAACATACACATTCCTGATTATAGGTATTCCTCCTTTAACGACAAGTCGGAATAACAACAGTCGTCATTATTAATATGTATTATTGATTTAAATAATATATTGTTTTAATAACTAATTTCATCATGTGTAATATCAATAACAACCAGCTGACTTGGCAAACTCGTACAGTATAACAATCAGTGAATGTCCTTCCCACTTTGGCTATTTATTATTTTTTTTTTTTAAACCGATCCCCTAGCGGGTGATTACGTCAGCTGTTTACCGGCCTTTTGTTTGTTCCGTGATTCTACAGATTCTACATTGGGAGTCCTAAATTTTGCCTAACTTAAGTGCATTTCGAGTAGGGATCTTTAAGAAATACATGACATGGTACATGCTCGGGGCTGACGGCTTAACGTCCTCTCCAAGGAATGGCGTACAAAGATTTATTGACCTTCCCAGTAAATATGATCAAGGGTCAGGTTTGATCGAACCCCGGACTACTAGCCAGAGCCGAGGACGTTAACAGCTGAGCTAACCTGTTCCCCTCTAACTTTAGCTAAACTTAATTTCGTATTTAATTATTAATATAACAATATGCCCTACTGTCTTACCTATAATGTATTCAATTCGAATTGGAATAAAAACGAAAATGAAAATCTGTAGTGGCCAACACTCAACTTTATTATAAGTAAACACAATACCGAACAAACAACTGATGTTTTCTTTGATTAGTCAAACACTTTGTTCCATATAACCATCACACCATGGAATGCATCAGAAAATATATATTTAATTGGGTTTAACTTTTTACATTTAACAATTTTATTCTTCTAATATATCATGCTATCTCATTAGAAGAATTCAAAATTTATTTTAATAGATTTATAAATAATAGTTTTTTTGCACTATTAGGAAATGATGGGTACTTCGGCCCCACTGGGTTAAATTTTGCCCACTCACATGTTACCCTCGGTGATATTCTGGTAAACATCATGACGCAGGTAGGGAAGCAGTTACTAGCGTATTAATATGTAGGATAATAACGAATATTAGTAACAGGAATTCAGCAGTATTCAGCAAATGCAGGAACCATTTGCTTTGATAAGTATTTAAACCTATGCTCACGTGATTATAATTCGTTTTACATGAACATTACGTGCGAAACCGGTCAGGCTATTACAAATATATACTGTTTACAAAGTACCATTAATTTATCTAATAATATGAATTATTTATGAGTTAAAAGATTTTTGAGGGTTTAGTTCTTAGGATTTAAACTACTTCTTTCATTAACGTTTTCAAAACCATGTTTTTAGCCCTGAGGAAGACATAAAGATGTGTCGAAACATTTCGTAAAATTTTTTTTGCTCCGCGGAAGACATAAATATATGTCGAAACGTTGACTAAAACATTTTTTAGCCTTGAAGAAGATATAAATATGTGTCGAAACGTTGGCTAAAACATTTTTTATCCCTGAGGAAGACATAAAGATGTGTCGAAATGTTTGATAAAAACATCATTTTTAGCCCCGAGGAAGACATAAATATGTGTCGAAACGTTGGTGAAAGAAATAGTTGAAATCCTAAGAACCAAACCCTCAAAAATCTTCTAATATGAATACAATTAACATTTAAAAACAAATAAAACTGATTTTCTTCTATAAATTGTCTTTATTACAATGCAAGAATATCATTGATATTCCTCACAATCTATTTCTGGGTGTCCTTACATTAAAAAGTTCCCAGAACACTTAGTCTAAAGTATAAACACTGAAATGCAGTAAACAAGTGTAATGCTCAAAGAAGGTCAAGGCTTGTTTGAGATATAACTTAGAAAAATAACGGACAACAATTATTTAAATAATATGAATAATTTTCTAGTTGTTTAATCAGTTGCTATGAGGTATTTATAAATAAAAAAAGAAGTTTCCATGTAAACAAAGCTCTATTTGCATAACAACGCGTTTCAAAAAAAAACATAATATATAATTTTCTGCAGGTCTATCTATTTGTAGTAAGTAGGTAGAAACGAGAATGTTTCTACCGTTACTACATTACTTCTTCTACGTTTTCACGATAAGTTAATAAAACAACAAGAAACTACAATTACAGGGAAAACAACTCAACTTGTTACAAATATGTTGTTTTTTTAATTAATTTTTATTTAAGTGGAGAAATTATATGTAATTAAAAGACGATAATGATGTATGGTTGATTTCCTTCAGAATTAAGTTGTTTTTTAATGCCCACACCATAAGTAATGTTCTAGAAGGCCCAAGTTAGGGGGTTCACGTTAGTCTAGTGGCAAAGTGCTCGCCTCTAGACTTGTGGGTCCAGGGTTCAAGACTCACTCTAGATCTTGACTTATTCACGTGAGAGTTTAATGAATTTGAATACGTCGTCCCTCGGAGAGGACGTAAAGCCGTCGGTCCTGAGCCTGTACGATGTCAAGGTACTCGTTCAGTAGAGTTTTTACACTCGCTGAGTCCCAGCTAACATTGATCTATAACTGTTTTTTTTTTTGTATTGATTAAACATATCCTCTGGAGGGTAATAACGTCAGCTGTTTACCGGTTTTTTGTTTGATTGGTGATTCTACAGATTCTACATTGAGTGTCCTAAATTTTGCCTAACTCAAGAGCATTTGAAGTAGAGATATTTAACGAATACCTGACATCGT
This sequence comes from Hermatobates lingyangjiaoensis, assembly GCA_026182355.1. Taxonomy (NCBI): domain Eukaryota; kingdom Metazoa; phylum Arthropoda; class Insecta; order Hemiptera; family Hermatobatidae; genus Hermatobates; species Hermatobates lingyangjiaoensis. The sequence goes on from JAPFBL010000419.1 coordinate 135,437, forward strand.
AAACGCTAAGGCACCGACGGTTTAATGTCCTCTCCGAGAGACGACGTACTCAGATTTATTCACCTCCCGCGTGAATAAATCGAGGGCCAGCGTCAGAGTCAAAAACCTAACTGACCCAACAGTTGGGTTTTTGACTCTGACGAAGACCGCTTGTTACTGTTGAAAGATTTTAATCTTGTTTTCCCATTTCATATTGTGGTTTGATCATTGATATATATATTCTTGTAAATTTTATGCCCATTTCTAATTTCACGAGAAAATATGTCAGAAAAATTGAAATACTGAGTAGAAAAGTTGTGAAATTATGCATAGGTATACAATGCATAAACATTAGGTCTGCTTGCTAATTATAAGAAAATATATATACATATCTTTATCTGTTTTAAGATATTTTTAAAACACTTCTTTACCAAAGTTTCGACGTATATGTCTTACTCAGAGCTCAAAACATGTTTATATAATTAGCACTATTGCTATAATAATTTAGGTCTATTGTCTATATTGTCTATTGTCTATATATAATAATGACACTATGGATTTCTTCAATTGAAGGCCACATTGGGTATTGAACATCGGATATACCAGTTCAGAGCAGGTCTGCCGAAATTGATATTTCAGTACAAATTTATTTCGTTTTGCTACTAATTCTATCAGGGTAGCGATTTTTGATACTTTTTAAGATAGAATTTTATAAAAAAAAAAATTAATTTCGAGACATTTTTATTTAAACTGAAAGAGGAAAGAGCAGATGCATTTATAAATTTAATATTATTTTCATAATTTATTAAACTTGGTATATTTTATTCGTTTTTGGTACGCTTATATGAAGAATATTGGTACGGCCAGTTAAAAATGTTTTGGCAGTCCTGGTTCAGAGACTTGCAGGTTAGCGCCAAGCTTCCCCCCCCCCTCCCCCTTAAACAAAAAAAGGTTCTTTATATACAGTATGACCGATTTACGCATAGAAAAACATCAAAAATTCAGAAAATTATTTCATTCGATTTTATTTTATTTCACAGTTAGGATTTGGCTCTGATGAAGACCTCTTCTTACGGTTGAAAGGTCTTAGTCATTTTTCTCACCTCTTATTGTGGTTTGAACATTGATTCTTATTTCAGTGTGAAATCTTGTTATTTTATTTTATATATAGTGAGATGACAGGTTAAAGATAAATTAAAAGTTGCTTCTATCTATAACACAGTAGTAAAAAAAAAACTAAATTAAATAAATTTATCTTATAAGAAAAAATATAATAATGTAAAATAGATGAAAATAGAATCTACAGGTTTATAGGTTGTGTTGTAATTAATGAAAATGATGAAAATATTTTTACTAAAAGTGGAATTACAGTGGGAGTTATAAAGTGTCTAATGGAGATATTGGTTTTGATTGAAAGTGCGAAAAAGATGTTGGTACTAATGGGGTAATGAGTTGAGTGGTTGGGGGAGGGGGGTTTAACTGGCTGGGATCCAAATGGGAAGAGACGGGCGGGCGAGGCAGTGTGGCCTTCCAGCCAGGCAACTTGTCAGCCTCGTGAAATAGAAAAAAACACGACGCCACTGCCGACGGCGAAATAAAACACTTGGCTCACCAAAAAAAAACGCATCGCTTTTACAACACTTTAGTGTTATGGACTCTCCAGCGCTGCTGCTTCGAGTAGAGTACGAGAAGCCTAACCACCTCGTAGTATACTTAAAAAAAAAACAAACAAAACTATATTAATGTTCTACTCTACTACTGTATTAGTCAATACTTTTTACACCACAGTACAACAGTTAATGCGATTATCTATAAGTGTGGGAATTAGAAAAGAAGTTTGAAATATGGCTTACCCTTAACTAAAATGGTTGCCAATTAACAATTAAAACACACTTTTAGCTCCTTAGTATGGCAGTTCATGCGATTATCTATAAGTGTGGGAATTAGAAAAGGAGTTTGAAATATGGCTTACCCTTAACTAAAATGCTTGCAAATTAACAAATAAAACACACTTTTAGCTCCCTAGTACGGCAGTTCATGCGATTATCTATAAGTGTGGGAATTAGAAAAGAAGTTTGAAATATGGCTTACCCTTAACTAAAATGCTTGCAAATTAACAAATAAAACACACTTTTAGCTCCCTAGTACGGCAGTTCATGCGATTATCTATAAGTGTGGGAATTAGAAAAGAAGTTTGAAATATGCCTTACCCTTAATGAAGTTAATAGAAATATTATATTTTATTATGAACTACAAAGATGGAAATTCAGTTTAATATTTGAAATGAAAACTACATAAATAGATACTGAAAGAACTAATTTTGTACACAATTAGTACATTTGATATTTCAATTTGTTTATGATATATGGTACATATTAAATTTCATTTATTAAATAAGTTTTTTTTTATTTATTGAAACATAAATAAACCATTTTGAATACCAATTTATAGTTATTCAGTAGTAAGAATGTACTGACATACGAATATTTCAATATATGATGTAAATTTTAACCAAAATTCTTCTCGTTATACAAAGAGTTAATCGATATCTTGAATTTGTTTCCTACATAATTCCAATTTTCAGAATTGCTTCACGTCTCTTTATTAAAACCATAAAGTTTAGCACAAAACTTACTACTTGACATGCTTTGACTGTAGCAAATTCATCATCAGGCCATTAATGAGAACACAGTGAGTTAGTATATAATAATATATATATATATATATATACTAACTCACTGTGGGGAGATCTCTCTCACTTCGTCCTCTCTTCTAGTCTACTCTCCTGATGACGAACAACAGTTCGAAATATTGAATTCTGTAAGTGTTCTTTTTATTCTCTTTTCTGTGTCGTGCTTTGTGTAATTTAAAGTTATATATATATATATATATACATATATTTGTGTACAAAGGCAGCAGGTCTTCCCTTAAGCATATGTTATTAAAATAAGCAGCAGCTTCTGCATTGACCAGTTTCTTGTTGACACTCTCTACTTTTCGTATCACTTTGCGGTGAGACTCTGGTAGCTTCCAAAGAAGGTTAGCAAAAGACATTAACACACACAATAAACATAGGTCAAACACGAAAAACTAAATCTTAATCACTGTATTAATCACTAAATAAAAATGCGTACAGTTTCGTGTTTGACCTATGTTTATTGTGTGTGTTAATGTCTTTTGCTAACCTTCTTTGGAAGCTACCAGAGTCTCACCGTAAAGTGATACGAAAAGTAGAAAGTGTCAACAAGAAACTGGTCAATGCAGAAGCTGCTGCTTATTTTAATAACATATACATATATATATATATAGAAGGTGGATTAGTACAGGAATGTTTGCAGGACAGCACCCTTGAATCAAGGAGCATTAAGGGAGATGAAGGTAGGGTGGTTGTACTCACCTTCTTCCTGCCTAATCCGGGTTGGTCTGTTGGAAACAATTTTAAAATTCTATAAGAATTACAATTTTTCTCATTATTGTCCTGATGATAAAAGTGGTACTTTTGAAACATCTCGACTAGTAATACTGGTGATAAGCTTTATAGTTTTCATGAAGAGACGAGGAAGAAATACCGGAAATTGGAGACATTATGTAGGAAATGTATGTACATTGAACTATATTTGTCCCTTCCGGATCGCATTTCCATCGAAAAACCTGTTTATATATATATTAAAAAGATTTCACATAAACACGTAAAATAACAATCAATGATCAAACCACAATAAGAAAATGGGAAAACAAGACTGAGATCTTTCAACCGTAACAAGCGGTCTTCGTCAGAGTCAAAAACCCACTTATTCTCTTTTCTCCTCAAGATGGATTACCCGAAAATTTGAGTCTGTAAGTGTATTTCCTTACTCTTTGTGTTACTATTCTTGAATTTCGAACTGGTATTGTGTCCAGTTTGGATCGTGTTTTGTTTTATTAAGTGAAATATATATATATAATTTATTTATGGACATGGCAGTTGATAATTATAAGCAATGTTTAGATAAAGATAGAATGATACATATATTTCTAAAGGTTAAGATTGTAATGAAGGTTAAAAGAAGTGTAGAGATGGGCAGATAATAAATCCTGTTAGAGCCAGGTGTCAGGGAAATCTGTCGGAATGAAGACGGTTCGTCAACCCCTGGCCGGCTGCCACCTGCTCTAGAAATAATCTAGAGCTTGTCTTCATCAGGGCTTGCTTTAAACACTGCTCTGGCTGCTGGCAAACATGTTTTTAGAAAGACGTCTTGGTGTCTGTAGGCGGCAAAAAAAAAATTACGCTGATTTAAACAAGCGAAGTTTTACCTGATGATGACCAACGTAATTATGGTCGAAAGCTCGTATCAATTAAAGTCACTTGGATAATAAATGTGGAAAATCCAACCACAAGATCGAGGCCAACAGTTCGAAAGTCGTCACCAGATGCTACTGTTAACTCTATATATATATAGGTTAACTATGTTAACCACAATATGAAATGGGAAAACAAGACTAAGATCTTTCAACCGTAACAAGCGGTCTTCGTCAGAGTCAAAAACAAAACTAGGTTTTTATATACATATACATATATATACACTTTTTCGTAGGAAATACGATCCAAAACGGGCAAATATAGTTCAATATAGACAAAGAAACATAGAGAAATTAAAAGAACACTGTAAGAGACTGTAAGTGTGTTCTTTTGATTTCTCTATGTTTCTTTGTCTATATTGAACTATATATATATATATATATACTAGATTTCACATAAACACGTGAAATTACAATCAATGATCAAACCAGGATATGAAATGGGAAAAAAGACTAAAATCTTTCAACCGTGAAAAGCGGTCTTCGTCAGAGGTTGGGTTTTTGACTCTGACGAAGACTACTTGTTGCAGTTGAAAGATCTTAGTCTTTTTTTTTTCATTTCAAATCCTACTTTGATCATTGATATTATATATTAGAGAAGGTTGGTAGCAATCCTTCTTGCAAACAAGTTTCTAAAAATTTTATGCCAATTTCATGCTTGGTTACCTTTTTTGAGAGTTTCTCTAATGTCCTACAGGTTCTCCATGGAAAAAATTATGTTAAAACTAACAAGGCGTTCGACACTTAGTGTTCTTCTTCAGGTTTGCATCTAAAAAGCAAAAATATCTCTGACATTTAAGAATATAAGAATAAATTATTTGAAGATTGAATACAATATATAAATATTGAATTACACTATTGAAGTTTTTAATTAGGGAAATCATATGAAAATTGACTTAGTTAAACCTGAACCTTATAATAAGTAATCATTGAAATTTCCCAACATGAGTAAATGCCATGCTATAACACACTGCACAAGTAATGAAATAATAAAATAATTCGAAGTATTCTTCGTCAAACAACTGTGAATTTAAAAAAGAAATATGGAGTGGTCTACACTCAACTTTACTATAAGTACACATAATATCATACTTCTTGGGTATATAATACATAATGTACTATTTAGGTATCACATAAATATCTAAATCCGAGACGTTCATTAGTCCTTCATTCATGGGGGTAGTACAGATAGTGATTGATCCACTTATCAATATATACGCTTATTTTTATATATCACACCACTGATGCATATAATATCATTAGTATAACTACAGTAGTAATAATATTTTTGAAATTATAATTTGGTTAAATCAGTTGTTATGTGGTGTTTACTCATTTTAGGGTAAAAAGCTAATGAAATAGTCTTCACATATAGATGTTTAATAGAATAAACAACGTTTTTTGAACACGGTGTTCTTCTTCAGGTATTAACTAAAAAAATACAATGTCGTAAGAGAGTTATCTATAAGTATAAAGTAAATGGTACAAAATAAAATAAGGAAGAGCACATTTACTTTTTACGTAGATAACTCTCTGATGACATTGCATTTTTTTATTTAATGCCTCAAGAAGAACACTACGTGTTCGAAACGCGTTGTTTTTACTATTAAATTTCTATATGTGAAGACTATTGGATTAGCTTTTTATCCTACACATTTCTAAAAAAGTGAAAGTGTAGACTCGTGTTACGAAATAATTTCTTTACAGGAGAACATGATTCCAAACATGTTCCAAAAGCTAGTGGATCTGTTACAGAGTTTATCTGACCTCCTTCTACATTGATGATTTAGACAAATTTTCCCATTTAAAACTTGAAAATTATCCTATTTAGTTTGAAAAATGTCGTTTAAAGATAATTTTTAATTTAAGATTTAGGATATTTTATTTATGATGACATCTGTCGTGTTTGCTGTTTGTTAATCGTGAAGGTTTTTTTTTTCAAGTTGTATCTAGTTGACAGTGAAATGTCGCGGGTTGTTTATTGCATGGGGACATTGTCTGCAATGGTCCAATTGTTTGTTTAACGTAATAGTGCGTGGTAAAAACTGTCAAGTAGGTGGCATGAGATGTGTAATTTGTATTGGGTGGGGGACGAGGAAGTGGGAGAGAAAGCGAAAGGGATTAGGTAACAGGTTAATTCACATTCAGCCTGTGGAACACTTTCACCTGGGGGGCCGTCGAATGTCTTGCTTCCTCGTCGACTCGAGGCCAGGCCGACTCTTCCTACTTCTGGCCAAGGCGCCTGTCCAATTCCTAACAAAAACCGGTCCTTCATGCAAACATCGTGTAGTCGCTAAATAACACTAAAAAGTAGTACATCTGGCGCTACAGTACATATTGCGCTATGCAATTCTAGGTCATGGACTTAATTAAACCATTTTTGTTTACAGCAGCATGGTTTTTCTTTTAACAACTACATTTTCTCCTTCAATACCAGCATTCATGAATACAATTATGGAGCTTACAAAAAAAATCAAATTTTTGTACCAAAATGATTATTTCAGGTCACAATTGTTTTTATGTTTTATGCGTGTAATATTGTTTTTAAATGGATATTTTAATTATATTCTCTTAAATATTTCATAGCTAGTTTTTTCAAAAAGATGATTATATTTGTTTGCTTAGCCAGTTAATTTAATTTAAATTTTTTTTTATGATTTGAATTATTTATTTTTTGCTTCGAAAAATCTTTAGTTTTTTTTTATGATGACTCTATATGTTGTATATGATTACTAATAAAAAGATTTCACATAAACACGTGAAATAACAATCAATGATCAAAACACAATAAGAAATGGGAAAACAAGACGGTTGAAAGATCTTAGTCTTGTTTCCCCATTTCTTATTGTGGTTTGATCATGATTACTAAATTGAAAAACGATCTACACGGACTATAAAACTTTAAATTACACAAAACACGATACAGAAAAAAAGATGACATGCAAAAAAAATTTCATCTTTTTTCTATATGAGTGTTTTGTTTATGAGTACTGTAATAAGATGAAAGTCTGGGACTAATAACAGCAGTCTAAAATTAGATCCATGATTGTAATTCCATGAAAATAAATATTTCGAGGACTTTATGGAACTTTAAAAGTTATGGGATTATCAACGGCTTGCTCCCGGAGGGGGGGGGGGGGGGATAGTTTCTATGCAACTGTATGAGTACAGTTTTCTTAAATAGTTTTGTTTGTAATTATTCCATTATAAAATATAATGATGAGATTTTATTTCTAAAGCAATTAAATATCATGACACTGCTACTTTTACTCCTAGTATTTTATCGTGACTCAGAGGCAGAGGTGAATAAGCAACTTTAACAATTTAGCCACCAAATGAGATCAAATCTTTTTAATTACAGTCCAGCATCCAATTAAGATTTAATTAAGATATATATATTAATAATAAATCTATTTAAGGAAAGACTTTACTCAGCTCTAAACAATATTAAAGTTATATAATAATTGAATGAAACTGTTTAAAATGCAACCATTATATGATTAGTAAATAAACGATTTTTCTTATTGTGTTTTGATTAAAAAAATAAAAGCAGATTATTTTATTAAAAGTTTTTAATATAAGTAACATTTTTTATTTCCCATTAATGAAACTTTTAATAGAAACTAGACCACCCGTGATTGGGTCATCTATCACCTACCTTTTTAATGCAATCATGTTCATGTAAATGCAGATAAACTATAAATGACCCTACTGAGAGCAACATGTAAAATTGGCCATGTTGAAATACTGCTTTACCTAAATGAACTAAAACTCTCTGTAGAGTCTCTCCTTGACACTTATGAATAGTCATGGCAAATGCTAACTGAATTGAAAATTGAATCCTTCAAAAAGGAATGTTGTCCTCTTCAGATAAAACAAATTTCAATCATGGAATTAAAACCCTTGAAACCGTGATGTGATAATTTTACAAACAATGACTTTATCGTAAAGCTCCTCAGTTATTAGTCTTGTTTCATTATATAAGCGCGGTTGATCAGCATTTCTCATACACATGACAGAGACACCTTAGTTCTATTCATGCTTATGTTTTGGAAGTGGAGTGCACTAAGTCCCCTTAGCTCAGAGAATAGCGCCAAGAATTAAAGGTAAATACTTGTAATAAAAAAAACATCGTCTAAACAACAATAAGATTCCAAAAATGAGACTAAGATCTTTCTTAGAAATAGAGTTTACATCTGGAGTCAGTAATTATACCTGACTTACTTTCAGAGAATATATTTTTCACTCTTCTTTCTTTTTAATGATTTATTTGTAAAGTCATGTATTACTCACTCTTTTATTTAATATTTATTTGAATGAAAACAGTTGAAACTGAAATTAACAGGTATTCCAAGTTTCACTTGTAGGCACCAACCAAGGCTTCATCTTTAGTTGATTTATACACAGAAAAAGATCATTGATATCAGGTTTTGGAAGTGTATTGCAAGAAAGCCCCCATAGCACAGAGCGTAGCACACTAGACTTACAATGCAATGTTCGATTTCCACAATATTACGTATATTTTATTATTTATTCAGACAAAGGACGGTGGCAAGAAAACAATTAAACAAGATCGGCCATCTTGATCATTGAATGATTGACAGAAAAGAGAGAGCAGAGCACTCATGAAGAGAGAGAGCAGAGCACTCATGAAGGGAGAGAGCAGAGCTCTCATGAAGGGAGAGAGCAGAGCACTCATGAAGGGAGAGAACAGAGCACTCATGAAGGGAGAGAGCAGAGCACTCATGAAGAGAGAGAGCAGAGCTCTCATGAAAGGAGAGAGCAGGCTCTCATGAAGGGAGAGAGCAGAGCACTCATGAAGGGAGAGAGCAGAGCACTCATGAAGGGAGAGAGCAGAGCTCTCATGAAGGGAGAGAGCAGAGCACTCATGAAGGGAGAGAACAGAGCACTCATGAAGGGAGAGAGCAGAGCACTCATGAAGGGAGAGAGCAGAGCTCTCATGAAAGAAGAGAGCAGGCTCTCATGAAGGGAGAGAGCAGTGAGAGAAGAATATAACCTGCACACAACAAATATCGATCAAATCACAAGAATGTATCACAACCAATCAAGAAATCAGTTTTATTTCGCAAAAACAAACAGGTTTCACGACTATAATTTTAGATTAGTTTTCAAACAGTAATTATCAAAATTGTTGCAACATGGTATTTTGCTTATATAATATCGAGAAATAGCACAAGTGCATATTGCTCCTACTATCAAAGCAAAGAGTACACAGTTTTACCTTAGTCTAGTTATATATGTTTTGATTTTATTTATTGATTACTATATCTATATACATGCCATCCAAAGGTAGTACAACATATTGTCCTCAATGTCTATATACTTATAAAACTCTTATGTTCTTGTTTGAATGATTGGAATATATGTTCATATCAATTGACGCTGCATCATTCAAATAAATAATAAAAAAACAAGGTGTAACATATGATTCTATAATAATAACGGTTTAAAAGGAAGACGAATGAAAAAGAAATTCTCTCAACATAAGTCAGGAAAAATTAATGATTCTAGATGTAAAATTTATAAATCTAACCAGTAATTTCTATGAAAGACCTCAGTACAATTTTCTGAAACCGTATTGTTCTTATGACAATTTTTTTGTATTTCACGTATTTACTGTTAATTCTTTTTATACGTATATATAAAACGAATTTAATTTATTAGGAATTGGTTAGTTTTCCTCCTTCAAATCAAACTTTCAAAGCTAACATTTTGATTTAAAATTCTTATTTGCAACTTTCGGATTAAACAGATGTATATTTAATAAACTATTATATTAGTGGTTTAAAATGAATAATTTTAGGAACACAAACTTGAATACAAATGTCGGCTAAAATACGAAGGTCCTGAGAAATATTATAAAAAGACATACCTTCCATTAATGTTCAAAACTACTATGTTGGGTAAAAAAACCGAATATTTAAATTTACATGTTTTATTAGTTTTAAATAACTTGAATTATTAAATACACCTACTGTGTATATATCTTGAAACTTGTTAAGAATACTATATCAAAAGCTTGGGCCACATAAGAATCTTTGTTTCCATGACTTAATAACAAGAAACTGCAATAACAGTTATCATTGTCAATCTCATTCAGTGAATGTATCTTACTAAATGTTGCTATATTTTCTTAACCCTGAGTGACATAAGGGGTCATAGGTCTTCTAGTATATAACTAAAGTTTTCATTCGATTTACTCGTGTTATGACATTTGATGTCTGTAATATTGAACAGACAATAGCAGGAGAAGTCTCACACCTACCAGTCACATTAATTGTAATTGTCCTACACAAGTGTTAAAAGAGACAATGAGAGAGTGAGAGTAAGACAGCTGAAAAGATAGACAAAGAAGATATTATATGAGAATCTCACGACTAGTTTTCTATTTAACTATTAAATAGAAAAGGGTCTATTTCAAAATCTTTAATATCGTTCATTTAGAATATGTTGTTACGTACCATATGGTTATTATTTGCCAAAGTAGGACTTGTAGCTATTAAGAGCTAGGGTAGTCCAGTGGCTTGCATGCTAGCCTACGTATCGGTAGATCCGGTATGCTCGCAATTTATTCCCACTAGAGTAGTCCAGTGGCTTGCATACTAGCCTACCTATCGGTAGATCCGGTATGCTCGCAATTTATTCCCACTAGAGTAGTCCAGTGGCTTGCATGCTAGCCTACGTATCAGTAGATCCGGTATGCTCGCAATTTATTCCCACTAGAGTAGTCCAGTGGCTTGCATACTAGCCTACGTATCGGTTGATCCGGTATGCTCGCAATTTATTCCCACTAGAGTAGTCCAGTGGCTTGCATGCTAGCCTACGTATCGGTAGATCCGGTATGCTCGCAATTTATTCCCACTAGAGTAGTCCAGTGGCTTGCATACTAGCCTACGTATCGGTAGATCCCGTATGCTCGCCAAATGATTAAATATTTTTAAGGCAGGCGTAGTACATCAAGTTTAGATGTATACAGTAATCCTTTAAATATCGGCAATAATGAGAGACCAGAAGCTACAGCGTTAAGTGAACAAGCATGGAGTATTGTCCCCCCCCCCCCTCCCAAATCAATAGTTTACATAATTTTTTATATATATATATTTTGAAAACTCAAATAGTAATAATAATATAAATAACATTCATAAAATAACGTATAAATAATGTGTACTGTATATTCATTCATTCATTCACTCTCTCTCATACGATACGTGTTGTTTGTTTGTATGTGTGCGCGTAAGTGTAGATAAAATATGTAGATGTAAATAAAGTGCACATCCAAAATGTTTTTTCTTTGGAACTCTTCTATTCTTATAACAAGATACATAAAGTTATCTGTAAAAATTTTGAATTTCCGAATATTTTTCTGAATTTTGAATTTTTGAATATTTTTCTCAATTATGAATTTTTGAATATTTTTTCTAACCTTTGAATTTTTGAATATTTTCACTCAATTTTTGATTTTTTTTAACAATTATGAATTTTTTAATATTTATATCAATTTTTATTTTTTATTTATTATTTTTTTAATTTGTTAATTATTTTTTGTCGTTTTTTAATTTTGTTTTTTGAATATTTTTTTCACAAATTTCATTTTTTTTAAAATATTTTATTTCAATTTTTAATTTTTGACTATCTTTTCTCAGTTTTGAATTTTTCAATATTATATCTCAATTTTTTATTTTTGTTTATTTTTTTCTCGATTATGATTATTTTTTCTTATATTTTAATAATTTTTTCTCAATTTTACAATTTTTTATTTAAAAATTAAAAATCAATTTTTTGATTGATATTTTTGTAAAAATCCCCGATGCACTGAAGTCGAAAGTTGAGCTGGGATGTAGTTTCCGTTAGAAACTCTTTAAAGATATTTCCCATTTGAAATGCAGTTATTATGAATGAAGGTGAAAGGAAAAACATATTACTGTTAGAATTATACTGTCAAGAGTGAAATGTTTGGCTTTATACAGGCAGAGACAAGGCTTTGACTGAATTAAAGTTGGCCAAGGCGTCATGATGGTTGATTAGCAGGGAGACCGGGAGTGTTTAGGCGGAAGTGGCCAGCTTCCTAGGAAGTGCCCAAGACATTCCCCTACTGCCCCAATCAACTCTGCTTGATTTCCTAGGAAGTGGCAATCACTTGTGGTAAATCCTATACAATTCACTTGGGATAGGTCAGAGACGCTTAGTATGGCCTTCCTCTCCCCGACCTTCTTCGAATCGGTGATAACCTATAGCCTGACTATTATCACTATATCATTATTTCAACATCGGAAACAACTGCATTAACATACCAGTAAATTTTTAATTTGGCGTATAGACTTACTCTGCTGTACATCTCTATCAACCTACCATGATGGGACCCAAATACTGTATATATATGTATATATACTTTATACTTTATATATATACTTTATATATAAAGTATATATATACTTTATATACCTATATATATATACTTTACAAAGAAAAAAGAAACAGAGAAAGTCACTTCAGAAACTCACTTCGATATTTCGACATCCGTCTTCAGATACAGTATATATATATTAGTATACTTTGGTAGCAGTCCTTCGGATATGCATGCTTTGTTGAACACGACAGAGTAGTTCCTGTCTATAAGTTTCTTGAAGGTCTTGAGAAGAAACTTATAGACAGGAACTACTCTGTCGTGTTCAACAAAGCATATATATATATATATTATGTATATAGTTCAATATAGAAAATGAAACATAGAGAAATCAAAAAAACACACTTACAGTCTCTAATTTTCGGTTTGAACCGTCTTTAGGAGAGATAAGAGAGGGAAACCAAGCGCACTGGTACAGAGACGGTTGGAGTACCGGTCTCCACCGTCTCTGAACCAGTGCGCTTGGTTTTCAACATGTTGGATTCAACAAGGGTGTCCCTCCCCGTCCTCCTCCTGTCTTCATTGGTAACCAGATCATTCCCTACCAAACACTTGTAAAATATCTGGGTCTTATTTTAGACTCTAGGTTAACATTCAAGCAACACCTCCATAATAAATCCAAGCTTGGAATTTACTTGATGTGTAATCTGTATTTTCTTTTCAAATCAAGGAACTCTCCCTTGTTCGTTCAGCAATGACTTATGGACGCTACGTCTGGTTTAGAGCTGCACCAACGAACAAGGCTTGTATCCAGATAGTTCAAAATAAGTATGCCTGCCTTATAGCCCGGGCTCTTTGGTACGCCCGTAATGTTGATATTCACCATGCTTTGAAAATGGAATCCATAGATAGTTACATCACCCGACTTACTACCAATGAAGACAACAAACTACCTACTCATCCGAACCTCCTTGTACAACCTCTAAATCCTGCCACCAACCTTCCTCAACCTCACTGAATAATTACTCCACTCAGTGACTATCTGGCTACCTTTCCAACTCATGACTAAAAACATTGAAATCCATGAGTAACAAGACCACATGACCGCGAATACCTCATCATTACTGTACGACTAACTTAATATCTGGCATGAATTACTGATATTCCAAGTTATAGTAGCACAGTAATCAAGCAGTAGAAGGCCTCTGGTCTGGAACCGCTAGTTACGACGTACACTATAGTGCGCGGATATATTCGTTGGTCGTTGGAAGCAAATACTTGAACACTGGGCTATCCTACCCCCTGGACCGAGGTGTATATAGGTTTAAATATGAAGTATTCATGGGTTCTTGGTGTGAAGGGTTGATTTTCACTCCTTCAGAGGGATGGAAGCAATCGTTTTTGAAGTTTCTGATTATACTCTGTTACGTGAGATGGATCTTGATCAGCACTAAAGAAGGTTTAGGACAGTCTCTGACATCGTGGGACCTGACCAGATAACAAATCTCACAGCACTCTTCCCCATCATGCGTATTACTAGCCTCCTTCTCACTTCAAATAACTCCCTCAATCTGGTCTTAAAGGGAAAGCAGATTGAATCCCTCAAGTCACACGGCAGACTAGAATAACAGAAATGCCTATAACTATATATATATATTATATATATATATATATATATATACAGACCAAGAAAACTAGCAATCTACTCATTAAAAATGGCAATAGAGAAGTAACGCCCGACCTTCAGCGTAGTCAGCTGGTGTACAAGTTTTCATGTACTCAAGGGAACTGTGCAGCTCTTCCTTCTACCTACATCGGTATGACAACAACGAAGCTGTCGAGGCGTCTAACCCTCCATCTCTCCACAGGAGTCCTAAGGACCATGTTAAGAAAGAACACGGAGGTGCCCTCACTAGAAATATGCTAGTAGAGGGAACCTCAGTTTTGGCTAAGAATAGTGATCGAGGCAGGCTACAAATACTAGAGGCTTTATTAATCAAAGATTTGTGCCCCGCGCTGAACTCTCAAATCAGTGACATGTTCGTCATCCCGAGTTCTAGGACCTTCGAACCTAAAATAAAATTTGTTCGGAACTCTCCCTTGTTGAGACCTGTCGAAGGCGAGAAGTGCTGGAGTGATTCAACTGTCTAACGCGTGGGTGCGCGCATGTAGCGCTGCTTTGACAGTTACACGCTGCCACTATTTGAACTGTGCTTATTTAGTTTGTTGTTAATTTTTGGTTTATGTTTTAATTGTTTCGTTTTATTGTTTACTGTTTACCTGATGATGGCCAATGTGGCCGAAAGCTTGTTTCCATTTAGTTCTTTAACCTAGTTTGTGTTTGTCAAATATAGTTTGACAAACTACTAACCTAGTAGTGTCAAATATAGTTTGATTCATTAGATCTCTTGAAGATTCTTTCCCTATTCTTGTTATGGAATTAGGTAGATTAATTTTTGAGCTACCAGTGAATTATAAGAAAATAATAAGGCAAATAGAACATCTTTCTAAAAAGAATATTAATGCTGAAGCCGCTGTGCTTTTTAACAACACTTGTTTAAAAGAAGACTTGCTGCCAGTATACACGAATATATATATATATATATATATATATACCTATAACAAATTAGGTTTGTTGACGCCCAAAAGGCTGGAAGGAATTATAGTGGAGAACCAAAGTAACATTCTACTGAGGAAACCATAATGATGCAAAAGTAATTGAATGATTTTATAAAATTATTTACTTTTTTTTTTTAATTAATAAAAAGGAAAAAAATAGAAGTAGTTTATTTTTTTATATTAGAAAAAAAAATATGATCTGTATAAGAAACTGATTGAATAATGAGGAGAAAAATCAATTTACAGCTAGTTAAATGGGAAGGTGGTTAAAGAAATGGAGGAATAGGCTATAAGAGGTATAGAAGGTAAGAGGGTGAGAAGAGAGAGAGCCTGTAATAGAGCAGGCCGTATGTTATTACGAGGAAAGAGAGGTGGAAGGGAATAAGGGCTGGGGGGTGAGGGAGGGTGGGGGACGTGGAGGGGGTAAGTAATCAAGTGAAAATCACAGAGCTTTGGGGATTAGGGTTGATGTGGCACAGCATAGGCAAGTGTTTCTTAAAGGTTTATACTTCAGTTCAGGGCGCGCAACTATGAAATAACTAGAGCTTTGGAAAGCATTACTGAATAATATATATATATATATATATAGACAATTTAGTCCTGAAATTAGAAAATAGGAAAAATGATGGGAAATATAAAAGGAATAGGTTTTTAAGGAAGAGAGAGATAGAAGAAGAGAGGGGGGGAGATAGAGATACATATAGAAAGAGAGAGACAGAGAGAGAGGTAGAGAAAAAGGGAGCCAGAAAAAGAGAGAGTGAGAGAGAGCTAAAGAGAGAAAGAGACAGAGGCAGAAAGAGAGAGAGAGATAACCACAGAAAAAGAGAGAAGAGGAGAGAGACAGAGGTACAAAGAGAGAGAGGCAGAGAAAGAGGGAGACAGAGAGAGAAGTACAGACCAAGAGAGAGAGACAGAGAGAGGAAAAGAAAGAGACAGACACAGAAAAAGAGAGAGGAAGAAAGAAAGAGAGACAGAAAGAGAGTGAGAGAGAGGCAGAAAAAGGGAGGGGGACAGAGAGAGAGAGGAAGAGAGACACCCACAGAAAAAGAGAGACAGAGACAGAGGTACAAACAGAGAGAGAGAGAGAGAGAGAGAGAGAGAGAGGGAGAGGCTGAGAAACAGAGGGGCAGAGAAAGAGAGAGACAGAGAGACAAGTACAGACAACGAGAGAGGAAGAGAGAGACAGAGATAGAAAAAGATAGAGGGAGAGAGAGAGAGAGGGGCTGAGAGACAGAGAGGGGAAAAGAAAGAGAGAGACACAGAAAAAGAGAGAGGGAGAGAGAAAGAGTAGGTGGGAGAGTGAGAGACAGAGGCACAGAGAAAGAGAGAGAGAGAGAGAGAGAGAGAGAGAGAGAGAGAGTGAGAGAGACAGAGAAACAGAGAGAGAAAATAGGGAGAGAGAGAGAGAAGTGGAGAGACCAAGAAGAGTGACAGAGAGAGATAAAAAAGTGAGAGAGACAGAAAAGGAGAGAGAAAGAAACAGGAATAAGAGGGAGAGAAATAGATACAAAAAGAAATAGGGTGAAAGAGAGGCAGAGAGAGTTAGAGAAAGAGAGAGAGCGACAGAACAGAGAGAGAGTGAGAGACAGAGGCACAGAGAGGGAGAGAGTGAGAGAGAGAGACAGAGTAAGAGTACTGAAATATTCAGGAGCTGATATGAGGCCTAAACTTTCATGTATAATAGAGTTTGTCCAGAGCAAAGGTTTCGTTTCGCTGCAGTAATCAAGTTCTTTGAGGCTATATCGGTATTTCGAAAATGTCAACAACTTATTTTTTTTCTTGACTCAGCAATTATCATTTCAAGTAAGCCCGCTTTCTAAAAAAAAAAAACTCCATTACCATAATTATAACAACTTCCTTAATTCAAATAATAATTTCAACTAAACCATTGATTTTTTTTTTAATTACTGAATGAATGAAATATATGTACTCCAATTTTATTAAACGCCCTTGAAAGAATTTTAAACTGAAAAGGAAAACGTTTAGTAGACGGCAACAGGTTTAAGTAGGTTTTTGTTTTTCCTTTCAAGGTCGTACAGGTAGTGACGCTTGTTTACGAAAGAAATCAATTTTTTGTTAAAACTGGAACATAATAATTTCCAATTTTTTTTCTTTTACTGCTGAATATTGATAAGCAGTTCTGTTACAGTCGCACTACAAAACGTGAGATTATCAATTAAATAATAAAAAAAACTTTTTAAATATCATTTCGCCGGTTTGTATAGGATAATCAGGTTAGATGATTAATCCATTTCTCAGTTTAACTAATACATGAAACCTTACACTTTTTAATTATTAAACACAACACGTGTCAGAAATATACGCAAAAGACTGGAAATCATTATGAGAAATCCATTTATTTACTTTTATTTAAAATTCTACTAAATCATAAATATATATACGTACATTTATAATACGTACATAATTTATAGTACGTGATTCCACTAAATCTTGAATGTGTATAATACATGATTGAAATAATCTTGAATTATAGATTTGTTATTCAGATAAATCTTGAATTTATAGATAACAATGGTTTTCCAAAAACGAGTTTGTGCATACGTGATGCCACTAAATATTACACTTAAAAATCTATTATATGTGCTCCACTGCGGTCCACTAAATCTTGAATATGTATAATATTTTTTTGTTTTTAGTTTGTTTCCAAAAAAATATATGTGCAATCCTTAGTGGACCATCCCTTAAACTTAATCATTGATGTGGCACTCACATGTGGTGACATATTCATGTCACCTCCCTGCGGTGGTTTTTACAGGTGGTTATTACTGTCATCCTACTTTTAGCCCACCATTGCTGACACGAATGTGTCCTGGGGTTCTGAGAATAAAAGTCAAATTTATCACGTTTTTGCGACACAAGTAGGTAATATAAAAAAGGTCTGAATAGGATAGGTTAGGTTAGGTTGCAGAGGCAGTCTCGCACGAGGGAACACACATAGGCCGAACATTGGGCCCTTTATAATACCACACAGTTAAGATTGATAGTACATTGGGAGTACTAAATTTTAGCCTAACTAAAGTGTATTGAGAGTAGGTATCTTTATCAAGTACCTGACATCGTACATCCGCTCCAAGCGACGACGTGTTCTGATTTATTCACCTCCCACGTGAATAAATCAATGACTAGAGTGGGTATTGAACCCCGGACCTACCAGTTCAGAGGCGAGCGCGTTGCCATTCAGCTAATTTGGACCCCCAAGCCCCAGAGTATAACCTCAATATATCGTTCAAATGCCGAAGGACTGTTTAAGTGCAGTGTTTTTCGCTATATATCTACTCAAAAGAGCTAGATAACTGTAACCTTACTTTAGACCCACCCAACTTATAAATCCTCTAACTAAATGGCCATACTGAAAGTTAATTATTTCATGTCAAATCGAGTTAATCATTATCTATAAGGTATTCTACGCCAAAAACGCAAAAATGCGATAAACAAAAAATGCGTTCATTTCAAGCTGTCAGCTCCAGAGTTGTCCAATATAAACTTATTGATAATAGCAATAGCTATATCTTTATAAATTTATGAAATTCATGGTTCAATTTCATTCCTTAATATACTATTCGTAATGAAATCCTATTATTATTTTATAAATATTATTATAGGTAGTAATGCAGAAATTCTTTATGTTACGGTATATATCAAAACTTACTTTTTTGACCGGTTATGGATATTCTTCAAAAATCCTTGATTCAAGTTTTGAAACTATCTAAAACCGGTTGAGTGTCGAAAGAAATTCAAGCCTTCAGTATGGCCATTACTTGCAGTACGGATAAATTATATATTGTAATTTCTCCTGAATGTTTATCATTATGTTACGGTATACCGAGGTCCAGGTTAGCTGAGTGGTAAACGTACTCGCCTCTGAACTAGTATGTCCGGAGTTCGATTTCCACCTAGTCCTCGATTTATTTTCGCAGGTGAACGTCGTCCCTCGGAGGGGACGTTAAGCCGTCGGTCCCGAGCCTGTACGATGTGAAGAACCCGTTAAATATCCCTATTCGAAATACACTTGAGTTAGGTAAAATTTAGGATTCCCAATATAGAATTTGTAGAATCACCGATCAAACAAAGAGCCAGTAAACGACTGACGTTATCACCCGCTAGGGGATTGGTTTAAACAATAAAAAAAAAACGAGTATACCGACACAACAACCAAGACTTTTGATACAAGAGTATAGAGAGCGCCTAGCATCAAACCTAATAACTAACATCAAACCTAATAACTAACATCAAACCTAATAACTAACAACATCAAACCTAATAACTAACATCAAACCTAATAACTAACATCAAACCTAATAAATAATAATAGAATTAGTAGTAATTCTGTCCGTCATACCTCGAAAAGTCTCAGAAAAGCTCGACCGGTTTCGGGTCCGTCCGGATCCCATCTTCAAGAGCAACTAACTGAATAATAAATAATAATAAATCATTAGTTGTGCAATCCGTAATTGTGTGGTATTTACTCATTCTGAGGTAAAATGGATAAACCAACAAAAGTCTCCACACAAATGAAGTTTCTTATTCAACGCGTTTCGAACACTTTGTGTTCATCATCAGGAAAACACCAAGGAAGTGGTGCTGACGGGTTGGTCAAATGAAAACAACTCATTGTTGTTTTCATTTGACCAACCCGTCAGCACCACTTCCTTGGTGTTTTCCTGATGATGAACACAAAGTGTTCGAAACGCGTTGAATAAAAAACTTCATTTGTGTGGAGACTTTTGTTGGTTTATCCATTTTACCTCAGAATAAATAATAATAATAATAAATAATAATAATATAATAAATAATAACGTCTAACCTAATAACTAACAACATTAAACCTAATAACTATAACATCATACGTCATGTGACTGTAATAAAAGTATTCGTATTTTTCTGAGACAAAATTTTACGAGATTACGTACGAGATTATGTACTATCCCAGAAACTGATGAAGCACCTTAAGTACTTTTTTTGCATTTTATTTATGATGGAATTGATATAAAAGAACTTTAAATATCTGAAAATGAATAACACTAATGACACTATTAATAATACTTATCAGAGGTTATGTGATCCTGTCGGTTGTGGATTACAGCATTGGAACATAACGTCCGTGTCACCAATTTTAGATATAAATAGCTTGGAGTAAGACTGCAGAGATAAAACAAATATAACTTTATGACTCACAGGCGATTCCAGTAGAATATCAAAACTAAATTCATCTGATGCAGATAGTTTGTTTTTCCAGCCTTCTTTTTTAGTGAAGGCAAATGTGTTTTACGCAGTGAAGCAACACTGTCTAAGCAGGTAATGTAGTTTAATGTAACAAATGTTAGAATTAGGTAAAATATACTGAAAATGACATGTTACGACTGTTACATCTATTGTTAAGTCTATAATCAAAGCAGATAGTATAATTCAGTTATACGATAAATCTATCTATATAAATAAAAGAAAGGTTTTGTTTAAACATTGCTTGGAACTGGAGTCATTTCATGTTATCTTTAAGTTTTATGCATTAGAGAAACCAAATCTATCTTTAGAGAAATTTCTGTTTGTTTGTTTATCCAAAAATTTTTTCACAAGCAAACTCAGCCAGGATAAGTCACAGCGAGCTGAAACTTTAACAGTAGATTTGTATATGTCTAACTTAAAAGCCAAGATTTGAATGGATTGGAAATTCAACTTTTTGTAAAATACCCGTCAAAGGATAATAGGACTGTTTGTTATTATGTAAATTTGACACATTTTTAGAAAAAAAAATACGAATAAAAGTTTTTTTTTACAAAGGTTTGGAAAAAACAAGGCGTTTTAAACACTGAGTGCTGTTTTCAGGTTACAGCAAAAGTCGTAGAACAGGGATTCTCAGCCTAGCTTTGCCCATTAACGTCTTCTCCGAGGGACGAAGTACTCAGATTTATTCACCTCCCGCGTGAATAAATTGAAGGCAGGTGGGGGTATCGAACCCCGGACCTACCAGTTCAGAGGCAAGTCACTAAGCTAACCTGGCTCTTAATTTTTTACTTCTGCTCAATAAAAACATGTGTCATATCATTCTTGAATATTATATTTCACGAGGTTACATCTATTTTTAAGTCATACTATAAGTGGATATTTAAACACAGAAGGAATGCTGTAATTATTATACAGTGTTTACCAATTATAATAAAAGTATCTAAAATGCAATTGTTTTGATTAAAACAACACGTTTCGAGCGCGTAGTCTTCTTTTTCAGGTTACAACAGATGCTTTTTTAAACGAAAAGCTTTTTGGAAACAAGTTTCAACCTTTCAAAGTTTTCATGTAACCTGAGGAAGAACAGTATTTAGTTCGAAATGCGTTGTTTTTTTAAATAAAAAATTATTAAATATATTGGGGCATTCAAAAATTATCTCTCTATATAAAAAAAAGTTTAATATTAAAACTAACAATTTAGTGTTTCAAACACTTAGTGTTCTTCAGGTGTTCGAAATGTTGTTAGTTTTAATATTAATTTTTTTTTAGTGAGGACGTAATTTTTTAATTCTCCCAACATTAATTATCCCAAAATAACACACAAATAACAGATTGCATAAGTAATGGATTTATTAAATTTTTTTTTGTCAAAAAATGTATAGTTGAGGTATTCGGCTAAGGTAAAGGTTTCCAAGGCTATGGTAGAAGAATGTCTATAGATTTCCTTTCCTCGAGTGTGTGGATAATTTCCAGATAGTTGAGTTGGAGCGCTATATCAATATTGACTTTGGGTTGAACAAACAGAACCGTGGCTGTACCAGGGGGAGAGTCCAACAAAGACAGATAGTCAAGCCCTCGCCCAAGGCTGTGGCACCTTCAAGGTCAGCTCAACCACACCTCTCTAGTCCTTCTTCAGACTGTACAGTCCCTCTTCAGAATCTATACCATAAAAGAACCTTCTAATAGCAGCCAGTATTGATTCAACTAGCAATGAGTGAAGTAATTACTTCATGGCAACAAGAACAAGAACACCTCTCTAGTCCTTCTTCAGACTGTACAGTCCCTCTTCAGAATCTATACCATAAAAGAACCTTCTAATAGCAACCAGTATTGATTCAACTAGCAATGAGTGAAGTAATTACTTCATGGCAACAAGAACAAGAACACCTCTCTAGTCCTTCTTCAGACTGTACAGTCCCTCTTCAGAATCTATACCATAAAAGAACCTTCTAATAGCAGCCAGTATTGATTCAACTAGCAATGAGTGAAGTAATTACTTCATGGCAACAAGAACAAGCACACCTCTCTAGTCCTTCTTCAGACTGTACAGTCCCTCTTCAGAATCTATACCATAAAAGAACCTTCTAATAGCAGCCAGTATTGATTCAACTAGCAATGAGTGAAGTAATTACTTCATGGCAACAAGAACAAGCACACCTCTTTAGTCCTTCTTCAGACTGTACAGTCCCTCTTCAGAATCTATACCATAAAAGAACCTTCTAATAGCAGCCAGTATTGATTCAACTAGCAATGAGTGAAGTAATTACTTCATGGCAACAAGAACAAGCACACCTCTCTAGTCCTTCTTCAGACTGTACAGTCCCTCTTCAGAATCTATACCATAAAAGAACCTTCTAATAGCAGCCAGTATTGATTCGACTAGCAATGAGTGAAGTAATTACTTCATGGCAACAAGAACAAGCACACCTCTCTAGTCCTTCTTCAGACTGTACAGTCCCTCTTCAGAATCTATACCATAAAAGAACCTTCTAATAGCAGCCAGTATTGATTCAACTAGCAATGAGTGAAGTAATTACTTCATGGCAACAAGAACAAGAACACCTCTCTAGTCCTTCTTCAGACTGTACAGTCCCTCTTCAGAATCTATACCATAAAAGAACCTTCTAATAGCAACCAGTATTGATTCAACTAGCAATGAGTGAAGTAATTACTTCATGGCAACAAGAACAAGAACACCTCTCTAGTCCTTCTTCAGACTGTACAGTCCCTCTTCAGAATCTATACCATAAAAGAACCTTCTAATAGCAACCAGTATTGATTCAACTAGCAATGAGTGAAGTAATTACTTCATGGCAACAAGAACAAGCACACCTCTCTAGTCCTTCTTCAGACTGTACAGTCCCTCTTCAGAATCTATACCATAAAAGAACCTTCTAATAGCAACCAGTATTGATTCAACTAGCAATGAGTGAAGTAATTACTTCATGGCAACAAGAACAAGCACACCTCTCTAGTCCTTCTTCAGACTGTACAGTCCCTCTTCAGAATCTATACCATAAAAGAACCTTCTAATAGCAGCCAGTATTGATTCAACTAGCAATGAGTGAAGTAATTACTTCATGGCAACAAGAACAAGAACACCTCTCTAGTCCTTCTTCAGACTGTACAGTCCCTCTTCAGAATCTATACCATAAAAGAACCTTCTAATAGCAGCCAGTATTGATTCAACTAGCAATGAGTGAAGTAATTACTTCATGGCAACAAGAACAAGAACACCTCTCTAGTCCTTCTTCAGACTGTACAGTCCCTCTTCAGAATCTATACCATAAAAGAACCTTCTAATAGCAACCAGTATTGATTCAACTAGCAATGAGTGAAGTAATTACTTCATGGCAACAAGAACAAGAACACCTCTCTAGTCCTTCTTCAGACTGTACAGTCCCTCTTCAGAATCTATACCATAAAAGAACCTTCTAATAGCAGCCAGTATTGATTCAACTAGCAATGAGTGAAGTAATTACTTCATGGCAACAAGAACAAGAACACCTCTCTAGTCCTTCTTCAGACTGTACAGTCCCTCTTCAGAATCTATACCATAAAAGAACCTTCTAATAGCAGCCAGTATTGATTCAACTAGCAATGAGTGAAGTAATTACTTCATGGCAACTTCATTTAGATAATACCCTCAGAGGTGATTTTTGGGTTTTCAGGGGGTGAATTGTGACCACAGTGATTTGACAGAGTGAGAAAAGCTATTATATATTTTGACCTCTTAATTATAAATTAAAAAATACCACATTGATTGAATAATATTTTATATATCTATCAATAATTACAGAAGTGGGAAACTACAATAGTTTTTAACACGCAGTGCTATAGTTACCCTCAAATAATAATAATAACCCATTAATAATTGTAATTAGCATTTAATTTCTAAAATTCTATTGTAAACATAATAAATGAATAGTTGTAAAAGTGTATATACTAGCTTGGAAAGAAGAACGGGTGGGAGGAATGTCATTGTGTGAAATGACGAGAGAGGTGAATGGGACAAAGAAGGCTGAGAACCACTGCAATGGAGAAGCCAAATGGAAAATTAGGAAAATGTCTGTCTGTTTGTTTGTCCAAACATGTTGTCACAAGTAAACCCAGCCACCATAAGCAATAGTAGATTTTTTTATGTCCAACTTAAGAGCTAAGATTTGAATGAGTTGGAAATTCAACGTAGAAGCGAAGTTATGAACTTTTAAGCTGTGTTTGGCTGGCTAAACAGGTATTTTTAAGTACCTGATACTGTAACACGTAGGTATTGTTAATTGATTCTAATTTCATTTGCGTTTATCATAATTTGTTCACTTTAAAAACCCGAGTCCTACCTACCTGCATACTAAATAAGAAGTATACCTAGAATAAAATCAAATTTGAGCTCAGTATTTAAAGTTGCAAAACATAAAACAAGTTCCAGATCTAATTACAGTTATGGACTGTACTGATAATGATATTTTCTACTATTCTATAATTTCTAATAATATTTTGAAACAAGTACCATTGAATTATGTAAACCTGCTAATCTATAATGAATGAAAGCTTGAAGAACTCTACATTGAGAAATGAAATTATACTTGTTGCTTAAAGGGAGAAAGAGTAGCCTGGTTGTATACATGCTCCTCTCTGTATTGGCAGTAAATTTAAGCACATGAATTGTTTATAGTTGCAGTCAGAAGACGGAGTATAATCCTAATTATATAAGCTTGGTGAAAACTAAAGGCTGTTTTAATTTATTTGGATGATCGACACTATTCGCATTGATATTCTCGGTGATGTGGCTTATTTACCGAATCAGAACTGAGCCACACCTTCGTGTCTTAGATAACAAGCTGCAAACCCTTTGAATGTAAGGTAAGGTGAGTTTCAAAACTTTTTTTTTTCTTTTCCTAATTCATAATTTACCCGTCAAGATTATTTATAAATGAATTTAATTTAATTTCTTTTAAAAGCATTATATGGGTGTGATAGAGGCCTCACTCTCCAATGGTATGTTAAGGGGGTCCAATAATCTTTTACGTAAGCATGGATGGATGGTAACTACAGCCATGGGCCGTGCCCCCCCCCCCCCCCCCACACACACCAGCCATTGCGCCATCACGTAGCCGTTGTGTAACAGCCTCCTCATCCCGCCCAGAGCTTCTTGTTTGACCACAACCTCTCTTCAGTGTGATCCTCCAAAGCCAAGTCGTCGTAACAAATGATACATATTACATGATAGGTCTCCTTCAAACTGCCTTCTTAATTATGAAAGAAACACTCTTCCACCAAAGTCACCGGCTGTACTCTTATTTTAAAGGTTAAAGAATGACGGTTTAAACGATGTATGCGACCACCCAAAGGTTCGGTGATAATTATCTTAGTTTATAATCTTTAAAATCCTAAATAAATTTTATAGGCGTAATAATCATTAAGCATACATACTTTTTTTAATAAAAGCAAATAACCGTTAACATTAAGTTAAATAAATGTATTATTGATTGTACGGGAAAAAAGTTAATGAAGTAGTCTTCAGATATACAAGTTTAATTATCAACCCAACGCGTTTCGAATACGTAGTGTCCTTCATCAAACAAAAAACTAAAAAAATATAATGACATCAGAGAGTTATCTACAGTATTCGTGGAAATAGTCTCTACACATACAGTATTTGTGAAAATAGTCTCCACATGTACAGTATTTGTGAAAATAGTCTCCACATGTACAGTATTTGTGAAAATAGTCTCCACATGTACAGTATTTGTGAAAATAGTCTCCACATGTACAGTATTTGTGAAAATAGTCTCCACATGTACAGTATTTGTGAAAATAGTCTCCACATATACTAGTTTAACATTATAACAACGAGTTAGAATGGTAGTGTTCTTACACTATACTATAGTTATCCATAGTATTTTATACTACAGATAACTCTCTGATGTCATAGTATTTTTTGAGCTTCATACCTGAAGAAGAACTCTACATGTTCAAAACGCGTTGTTAAGAGTATAAAAGTTGTAAATTTTGAGATCATTTCATTCAATTTTTGACGCTACAATGAGTAAATACCACGTGATAACTGATTGCTCTACCTTAGATGTGTATTATCAGTACCAAAGAAACGTTGTTTTGCTTGTTTGAAGAATATTCTGCTAGTAAGTTACACATCTGATGATGGTTCTGTCAGGGAATATTACATCTCCCTGATGATGGTTCCTTAAGGAAATATTACATCTCCCTGATGATGGTTCCTTAAGGGAATATTATATCTCCCTGATGATGGTTCAGTCATGGAATATTACATCTCCCTGATGATGTTTCCTTAAGGGAATGTTACATCTCCCTGATGATGGTTCCTTGAGGGAATATTACATCTCCCTGATGATGGTTCCTTGAGGGAATATTACATCTCCCTGATGATGGTTCCTTGAGAGAATATTACATCTCCCTGATGATGGTTCCGTCAGGGAATATTACATCTCCCTGATGATGGTTCCTTGAGGGAATATTACATCTCCCTGATGATTCTACATTGTCTCTAATTTTCGGTTTGAATCATCTTCAGGAGAGATAAGAGAGGGAAACCAAGCATACTCGTAGGACCATCTCTGTACGAGTAAAAGGCGGTAAAGCTTCTCTTAAATATCGTAAGAGAAATATATATCTGATGAATACAAGACATACATACGTGACCGTTATGTGTTTCAATGTTAACGATGAACTGCTACTATCAATCCAAGGTTAATTAAAACCAAAAGCATTTCCAGTCAATCCAAAAAACTAAGCTTTTATCCAATTTCTTACTAAATCATTTTAAAATTATCAATAAAATGATATAAACTACAAGAAAAACATTTCTTTCTTATCAGAAAACTTCCTTACTTGGTTTAATGAGTTAAATTGCATATGATATAACTAGTTTCGTTCTTATATAAAAGCAGTGAATAGATAAGTACATAAAAATAGTGGAACTTGAACTTAAAAATAAATTAGTATTTTTTAACCGATATTTCCTTTTATATTTATCGTTTTATATGTTGTTTAAAGTCTATTTTTATCATGTACGTATATAATGCAAATCGTTTGATCTTTTAGGACCGATGTTCTCAATGGGGGTGAAAATTCACACCCGGGGGGTAAATTTTGGGTTTTCAGGGGATAAATTGTGACCAAAGTAAGAGGAATGCTATTATAGGTTTTTCACATCTTAAATATAAATTAAAAATTCCTATTTTGATTGAATCAACATTTTATATATCTATTAATATTTATAATTAGAGTTTAAGGTAAAATTCTGTTATAAACATGGTCCATGTAAAGTTTTAAATATATATATACAAGATATCACATAAACACGTGAAACAACAATCAATGATTAAACCACAATATGAAATGGGAAAACAAGACTAGGATCTTTCAATCGTAACAAGCAGTCTTCGCCTAGTTGCGTTTTGACTCTGACGAAGACCTCATGTTTCGGTTGAAAGATCTTAGTCTTGTTTTCCCATTTCATATTGTGGTTTGATCATTTATATATATATATATATATTATGATCAAACCAAAATATGAAATGGGGAAAGCGGTCTTCGTCAGAGTCAAAAAACCAACTGAGAAAGACTGCATGTTAAGGTTATGTGAAATACTACACATATATATGGTGTACAGGAAAACGATCCAAAAAGGACAAAACCACAGAATATAGATACGAACACACTTACTGTATCTAATTTTCGCTTGGACCGTCATCAGGAGAGTTGAGATAGAGACACCTAGCACACTTGCGAAGGTTGGAAGGTTGGAATCTCCAACCATGGCTTCGCAAGTGTGCTTGGTGTCCCTATCTCAACTCTCCTGATGACGGTTCAACAGAAAATTAGAGACAGTAAGTGTGTTTGTATCTATATTGTGTGTCGATAGGTTACAGTGAAACATACATATATGTTCAAAAACGAAGAGTAGTGACACACAGAGAAAGAGACATACTTACGTACTGAAATTTTAGATAATCCGTCTTGAGGAGAAAAGAGAGTGGGAGACCAAAAGCTCACCAGAAATGAAACAGCAGGAGACCGTCCTGGCTACTGAGTGTGCTGCCATACGCGCACGGTCCTGAAATAATAAAGTAGAGATGAACAGAAGAATCAAAAATAAAATCACGATAAGCAGTTCCGGTTAAGTAATGGTAAAGGAAAGTACAGGAATTGTAGAAAAATAAAATCGTATGAAACCGAAAAAAATATACAAAATCTAAACATAAGTATAAATTAAAAAAAAAACTATCTTGTAAAAAGAATACAATATGTATTCCCTTGTGAGACTACCACCGCGACCTAAGCTAAGTTCAATTCTGGAATACCAAAAGCAGTTTTGTGGACATGTTGGACACGTGAGGTGATCAACACGCAGAGAATTGAATAATTTGAGCACGACGTCCCTGGGAGAGGATACCAAGCCTCAGTAACTGGTTAAAGGTCACCTACTCTAAATACACTTGAGGTAGTCAAAATGCATTGATTCCCAATGTAGAATGTTCATTGTGTGGTATCATAAAGGGCCAATCTGTTTTGGCCTAAGTGTGTTTCCTCGGCTATTTCAACCTAAGCTAGCCTGTATAAGTGATGTTAGAGGGGAGAGCAGGTTATAACTAATACATCCTGTAAGGACCTTGATGAGTACCACAAGGATGGTACTTGATGACTGGCACTAACTGGTGCAACCTGTTGATTTTCAGCTTTAAAGTCGCTCCCATGTAAGACTGATCCAGATACAAATCGCGTGACTCCCCCCCACACACACAACACTACATCACCGTCTTACACAGTCATCTAATGAATAATTCACCCCCAATAGCCTTCAATAATCAAGTTGGGCAAACATTCAACAGCCGGCAACAAATTAATAAGCAACCTTCTTCATCAATGAATCATTCTAGGAGGCTATTCTTCATTTTAAGCTTTACATTCAAAACATCTCTCAACTGATAACAGCCTCATTTCACTTGAACAGAACCTCTTTAGCAGCCATTCACAGACACTCATTTCAAATATATATTGCAATTATATATTATCAGTAATTTGATCAAAAATGACAATTTTTTTTTAAATTCAAATTTTAATGGATTTCTAACTCTTTTGACCACTTCCTCCCCCACCACTTCTAACCACCTCTAACCACCTCTCCTCACATTTTAACTGTTTTTTCTCATTCTCACTTGTCATTTCTTCCCCCTTTTTACTTTCCTAAAACCCACACATCTGTTTTCCTAATACCACATCTTCTATTCACAAAATATTCCTGATCTTCATTTCTTTAGGTCCTATTATCACATTCTATTCATATATAAATTATTAAGTACTATTTTAAAATAAACTATAGGTGCAAAGTAAATAGAAAATATACACAGTTACCAATTTTTAGTTTAACCGTCATCAGGAGAGACAAGATTAGTACGCTAAGCGCACTTGCTGATCGACGGCTGGAGATCCGCAAGGAGCTTCGCAAGTGCGCCTGGCTTCCCTATCTCTTCTCTCCTGATGACGGTTAAACCAAAATTTAGAGACTGTAAATAGAAGTGTGTTTTTCTATTTACTGTGTACCTGTAGTTTAGTATGATATATATATATATATATATATATATATATATATATATATAAACTTTAACAAATAGGAAAGAACAGAGAAAGTCACTACAGAACTCACTTCGGTATTATTTTGACATCAGTCATCATCAGGAAGAAGTGCGAAGTTGAAAAACAAACTGCAACATATATATATATATATATATATATATATATATATATATATATATAAAAAGATTTCACATAAACACGTGAAATAACAATCAATGACCAAACCACAATATGAAATGGGAAAACAAGACAAAGATCTTTCAACCATAATAAGCGGTCTTCGTCAGAGTCAAAAACCCAAAACCCAACCCAGTTGGGTTTTTGACTCTGACGAAGACCGCTTGTTACATTTGAAAGATCTTAGTCTTGTTTTCCCTTTACTTATTGTGGTTTGATCATTGATATATGTATATACTCGTATAACTTTAAATTACACAAAGCACGACACAGAAAAAAGAATAAAGAGAACACTTACAGAATTCAATATTTCGAACTGTTGTTCGTCATCAGGAGTAGACTAGAAGAGAGGACGAAGTGACAGAGATCTCCCCACGTCGAAGAAAGGAGCGCGAACTCCATTATTATATTATATATATATATATATATATATATATATTAGTATATATAGAAAGTAGACCTTCTATAAGTTCATTATGGACAAAGAAACATGAATAAATTAAAACCACACACTTACAGTCTGTAATTTTTGATATGAACAAAAAAAAAAAAGAGAAGGTAACCAAGAACACTGGTGCAGAGATGGTTGGAGATGAACAATGATGTCGTATGCGCGCTACAAAGAATAAAGTAGACAAGAATCAGTTTAAAATTATGTATAGGTTAGGAAATGAGAAAAAATAATAAAGAAAAGAATAACAGAGGGATGAGTAAAGAATGTGATTCATACTTGTAAATAAAAATAACAAAGAGAAGCTCTGATAAAAATGAAAAAAAAAGTTAAAATAGTAATTAATATAATAATTAGGCAATAAGAGATGAAATTAATACACAGACTAATTAAAACTAATTAACTAATTAAACCATCATTTCAGATTAAGGCAAGGAGCAGTTATAAAACAATAATAAATAAAATAATTAAGTAATAAGGAATAAAATAAATAAATGTAATATCAATGAACTAATTAAAACATTATCTAATTAAAGGAGCACCTCGCGGACTGAGTGGTCAATCGCATCATTCAATAGCTTGATAGTTTTTCAGAAATATGTAATTAGGCTAGAAATATATTTGAGATATCATGTTGTTGGAAAGTATAGTTGCATTGAAACTTAAAACTATTTAATAAAATTTGGAAAACTATTAATGAAATGTAGCTGGATAAAAATTAACGAACACACACACAGACACACAACACAACACACACACACACACACACACACACACACATACATACAAATTGTACTTTCTTTATGAAATATCCAATAAATCGACTTTTTTAAGACATAAATGAAAACAAATAGAAAGACGAGCTACACTCTATATAGAAAACAACAATTGATGACTAATGTTGACACGGAGTTTTTTTTGTTTGTTTGTTTTCTAATACCCACTTAAAAGGCTTTCACCTTTTAGAGAAAATATTCTAGGGGCAGAAATTGTGGCTCAATTATTATTTGGCATCTCATTTTAGTAACGAGTGAGACATTCTACCTGTTGATATATACATTGTGAGTAATGAGTTAGCCTAACTCAAGTGTATTTAGAGTAAGGTATTCTTAACGAGTACCTGACGTCGTACAGGCTACCTCTCCGAGAGACGATGTGCTCAGATTTATTCAGCTTCTAATAAATCGAAGACCAGAGCGGCACAGAGCGGAATTCATGTTAACTAAATCTAAAGTACAAAGACGAAAATGTAATATAATAGAGCAATTGATTTTGTTTTGTATATAAAAATATGCGGATAATACCGATATAATGAGTTGCAGAAAAAGAGAGAAAATATTAAATGCATACAATTAATTTATTTAATACGTTTTTCATTTTAAATGAAAGCCATTACTCAGCATTAATCGCTTATATTAATTTAAATAAATACGACATTTAACTGTTCTGAGATGAAAATTTCTAAACAGAGTATTAGCACACGACTATTATTTACTTAATTATAAACGGTAGATCTTAGAGTAGTGTTCTTTATGCTTGTGGTACTTTATTATATTCCAAAAAATATGTCTTTTCTTTGATTTCTCTCTCAGTAAAGTCTATTTGGATCAGATAAAATACTAATATGTATATTTCATGGTTTTTTTTTTGTTAAATATCCGTATCAATGCAAAAACAACACAACACACACGTGAAACAACAATCAACGTCCAAACCATAATAAGAAATGAGAAAAAACGGTCTTCGTTAGTTATGGACTGTACTAATAATGATATTTTCTACTATTGTATAATTTCTAATAATATTTTGAAATCCCACGTAAAATCTTTGAATTTACGTCAATACTCGCCAAAGAAGGACACATCTGTTAGTACTGCAATAAATAGATTATTAAAAGTATAACATTAAACGGAATAAAGGTAGTATAATAGTTTGCATTTCTAATTGATGCGTTGAGATCTATTATATTTCACCAATTATCAACTTGATTTATGAGCACTTTTATTGAATATCTGAGCATAAACCTTGAACTTGTACCCTGATGACTGGCACTTGTATGAAAGGTCAATTGGTCAATAAAAAAAGAACTAGAAGGCAGCTAATCTGGGCAATGAAGCTGACCCTATGTATGTTAATTTGATCGTGACCTCAGGGGGAAAAGACTGCTTCAATCGCTTCTTCTCTACTCCCTCAAGACATTCAGTCAACAATTGACTTCCAAATATTCATCCAAAACAAATTTCAATTTCTTCATTATACATTTATAATATACAAAAGAATATCATTTTTATATACGTTATTACCAAAGTTCAGTATACCTTAAATCTTGCAACATATAAATGTGTAAATTTATTTCGTTTATTTTTGATTATATTTTATTATTATTCTTTAATTTTAAAATGTAGTTACTTTATTTCTTGTCCTTTCCCCTCCCTGCGTATGTTGGCAGCACTTTTACTGTAACTATGACGAAGGGGTTCTTTAATGTGTTTTCACCTGTCATGCGAATCACACTGCTCTTCTCAAGGACTTTATTTCTTGTCCTTTCCCCTCCCTGCGTATGTTGGCATCACTTTTACTGTAACTATGACGAAGGGGTTCTTTAATGTGTTTTCACCTGTCATGCGAATCACACTGCTCTTCTCAAGGACTTTATTTCTTGTCCTTTCCCCTCCCTGCGTATGTTGGCAGCACTTTTACTGTAACTATGACGAAGGGGTTCTTTAATGTGTTTTCACCTGTCATGCGAATCACACTGCTCTTCTCAAGGACTTTATTTCTTGTCCTTTCCCCTCCCTGCGTATGTTGGCAGCACTTTTACTGTAACTATGACGAAGGGGTTCTTTAATGTGTTTTCACCTGTCATGCGAATCACACTGCTCTTCTCAAGGACTTTATTTCTTGTCCTTTCCCCTCCTGCGTATGTTGGCATCACTTTTACTGTAACTATGACGAAGGGGTTCTTTAATGTGTTTTCACCTGTCATGCGAATCACACTGCTCTTCTCAAGGACTTTATTTCTTGTCCTTTCCCCTCCCTCGTATGTTGGCAGCACTTTTACTGTAACTATGACGAAGGGGTTCTTTAATGTGTTTTCACCTGTCATGCGAATCACACTGCTCTTCTCAAGGACTTTATTTCTTGTCCTTTCCCTCCCTCGTATGTTGGCATCACTTTTACTGTAACTATGACGAAGGGGTTCTTTAATGTGTTTTCACCTGTCATGCGAATCACACTGCTCTTCTCAAGGACTTTATTTCTTGTCCTTTCCCCTCCCTGCGTATGTTGGCAGCACTTTTACTGTAACTATGACGAAGGGGTTCTTTAATGTGTTTTCACCTGTCATGCGAATCACACTGCTCTTCTCAAGGACTTTATTTCTTGTCCTTTCCCCTCCCTGCGTATGTTGGCATCACTTTTACTGTAACTATGACGAAGGGGTTCTTTAATGTGTTTTCACCTGTCATGCGAATCACACTGCTCTTCTCAAGGACTTTATTTCTTGTCCTTTCCCCTCCCTGCGTATGTTGGCATCACTTTTACTGTAACTATGACGAAGGGGTTCTTTAATGTGTTTTCACCTGTCATGCGAATCACACTGCTCTTCTCAAGGACTTTATTTCTTGTCCTTTCCCCTCCCTGCGTATGTTGGCATCACTTTTACTGTAACTATGACGAAGGGGTTCTTTAATGTGGTTTCACCTGTCATGCGAATCACACTGCTCTTCTCAAGGACTTTATTTCTTGTCCTTTCCCCTCCCTGCGTATGTTGGCATCACTTTTACTGTAACTATGACGAAGGGGTTCTTTAATGTGTTTTCACCTGTCATGCGAATCACACTGCTCTTCTCAAGGACTTTATTTCTTGTCCCTTCCCCTCCCTGCGTATGTTGGCATCACTTTTACTGTAACTATGACGAAGGGGTTCTTTAATGTGTTTTCACCTGTCATGCGAATCACACTGCTCTTCTCAAGGACTTTATTTCTTGTCCTTTCCCCTCCCTGCGTATGTTGGCATCACTTTTACTGTAACTATGACGAAGGGGTTCTTTAATGTGTTTTCACCTGTCATGCGAATCACACTGCTCTTCTCAAGGACTTTATTTCTTGTCCTTTCCCCTCCCTGCGTATGTTGGCATCACTTTTACTGTAACTATGACGAAGGGGTTCTTTAATGTGTTTTCACCTGTCATGCGAATCACACTGCTCTTCTCAAGGACTTTATTTCTTGTCCTTTCCCCTCCCTCGTATGTTGGCATCACTTTTACTGTAACTATGACGAAGGGGTTCTTTAATGTGTTTTCACCTGTCATGCGAATCACACTGCTCTTCTCAAGGACTTTATTTCTTGTCCTTTCCCCTCCCTGCGTATGTTGGCAGCACTTTTACTGTAACTATGACGAAGGGGTTCTTTAATGTGTTTTCACCTGTCATGCGAATCACACTGCTCTTCTCAAGGACTTTATTTCTTGTCCTTTCCCCTCCCTGCGTATGTTGGCATCACTTTTACTGTAACTATGACGAAGGGGTTCTTTAATGTGTTTTCACCTGTCATGCGAATCACACTGCTCTTCTCAAGGACTTTATTTCTTGTCCTTTCCCCTTCCTGCGTATGTTGGCAGCACTTTTACTGTAACTATGACGAAGGGGTTCTTTAATGTGTTTTCACCTGTCATGCGAATCACACTGCTCTTCTCAAGGACTTTATTTCTTGTCCTTTCTCCTCCCTGCGTATGTTGGCATCACTTTTACTGTAACTATGACGAAGGGGTTCTTTAATGTGTTTTCACCTGTCATGCGAATCACACTGCTCTTCTCAAGGACTTTATTTCTTGTCCTTTCCCCTCCCTCGTATGTTGGCTCACTTTTACTGTAACTATGACGAAGGGGTTCTTTAATGTGTTTTCACCTGTCATGCGAATCACACTGATCTTCTCAAGGACTTTATTTCTTGTCCTTTCCCCTCCCTGCGTATGTTGGCAGCACTTTTACTGTAACTATGACGAAGGGGTTCTTTAATGTGTTTTCACCTGTCATGCGAATCACACTGCTCTTCTCAAGGACTTTATTTCTTGTCCTTTCCCCTCCCTGCGTATGTTGGCAGCACTTTTACTGTAACTATGACGAAGGGGTTCTTTAATGTGTTTTCACTTGTCATGCGAATCACACTGCTCTTCTCATGACGAGGATTCGTCCAAATATTGAAGTGAGCTTTTGCAGTGTTTTCTAAGAGTTTTTTTTCTTGATTGATTTATATATATATATATATATATATATATATATATATATATAATATATGTCGAAATGGACAAATACAGTTCAATGTACATAAAGAAACATAGAAAAATTAACAACACATACTCACAGTATCTAATTTTCGGTTCAACCGTCTTCAGGAGAGATAAGAGGAGGAAATCAAGTGCAGTGGTGCAGAGACGGTTGGGTCTCCAACCATCTCTGTACCAGTGGCTGGAGTGTGCAGGTTGGCCACGACGAAAACGAAAAAAAGTACACATTTTTTCGTTTTCTAAAAAAGACTAGCAACGAACAAAAAATATAATAATAAAACGAAATCTTCATAAATATAAAAATTCAAAAGAACAAAAAAATAGAATGAATAAAAGAAAAATAATAGTAATATAAAGTGCGTCATAAACGATGCTGATGTATTTTAAACTTGAATAACTTTAATATATTTAATATTTAAACAGAATATATTTCACTTCAATATTTAAACTGAACAGTTCACTGTCACGCTTTCATTGAAACTAGACAGTTGTTGAAATTCACAGACTATTTTTTTTCTTTGTAAAATAATTTGTAATGTAATACTTAGTTTTTTTTTTTCAAAATTTATACTCGTACTTCTGCCTATGAAAAAGGTTTTAAATAAAATCCGAAACGTTGGCATTGATAGTTCAATTTGAACCTGAAGAACTGACCTAGTCCCGATAAACTTTAGTTTTGTTTCTATTCCACAGTCGATACTTTTATTTATATATAGTTATATATATAATATATATATATATATATATATATATATATAAACTTTACACATAGGAAAGAACAGAGAAAGTCACTACAGAACTCACTTCGATATTTTGACATCCGTCGTCATCGGGAAGAAGTACTCCGCACGAGTACTCGCGTTGAGAAGCAAACTGCTATATATATATTGTCAACAAGAAAACGATTCAAAAGGACAACAACTTTTCACGATGAATCACAAACACAGAACTAAGGAACAAACAACCGTCGACCGTCTCCAACCGTCGCTTCACAAGTGCGCTTGGTGTCCCTATCTCAACTCTTCTGATGACGGTTCAACAAAAAAATTAAAAACAGTAAGTCTGTTTGCTCCGTCATCGTGAAACGTATATATATATATATACTCTTCCTTGCCCCTGCCAGTGGCAGAAAATTAGAAAAAGAATCAAAGAAATGCGAACAAATAAACATAGGCAAACTCTTAATGAAATATGTGTGAACGAAGGTCTCCTGCCGAATTAGTTTTTATTAAATTCCTCTAATGGAACTCGTGAAATTTATCACATATTAAACTAAAGTTATTTATAATTGTAATGGTTAAGCCAGAGAGGGATGACTCTTCATAAAGACGTACATGGACAAATGCAATATTAATTATCCACTGACGACTGTATCCAGACACGTTGACCTTGAATGCTTACTCGTCTTCGCTTTATTATCGTTCACTAGATAATAGCACAGCTGCAAGTTAATTTCTAATAACTACCTTTCAAATTATTGGTATTTCTTATGAATGATAATGTTTACAAACGAATGACTTTCCTTACCTTCTCACATTGGTTCAGTTTTGAATGAACAGTTTGTTTGTATCTATATATGCATATATATATATTTTTCTACATTAATGTACATAACATATATGTATATATATATGAATAATAATCAAAATAACACTTTATGTTAAGGATGATTACTTTACCACAATGAAACTAATTTGGAAACAATGCTCTAAGGTCTTTCGTCAACACATCGTCAGAGAGCAAGTGAACTAAAAAATAATAAATACATTTATAAAAATAAAATATATATATATATTTCTAACTTTATTATATATGTTTTATAAATAATATATATTTTATAGTATATATATATATATATAAGTTTCGCGCTCTGTTCTCGACGTGGGGAGATCTCTCTTACTTCGTCCTCTCTTCTAGTCTACTCCTGATGACGAAAAACCCTTCAAAATATTAAGAATTTAGTAAGTGCGCATTTTATTTTTTTTTCTGAGTCGTGTTTTGTGTAATATATATACATAAAAAGATTTCACAAAAACACGTGAAATAACAATCAATGATCAAAGCACACTATGAAATGGGAAAACAAGACTAAGATCATTCTACTGTAACAAGCGGTCTTCGTAAGAGTCAAAAACCCAACGTCAGGTTTTTGACTCTGACGAAGACCACTTGTTACGGTTGAAAGATCTTAGTTTTGTTTTCCCATTTCATATTGTGGTTTGATCATATATATATATATATACAATAGTTGACTGTCGTCCCTCTGTCATTTCAATTCTTTTACTGCGGACAACCACCGTAACGGTAAAAAATATTCAAAAGTGAGCCCTATTGTTTAATTTCCTTCTATCTGTTACAGGTTGTTATACCATATATATATATATATAGAATATATCTATACGAAATGAAATTGTTAATGTTAAATTAACAAATCTAAATTGTTTGTTGGATTTAACTAGTTACTAGCTGAAGCAAAACATATATATTTAATGAAATCAGCTAAGAGCAGTTTGAACGATAAGAGGATGATGTAAGGAAGCAGGGACAGTCATTCGTACTTAGCATTGCTAAATAATGTCCTAGAAGAAAAAGAAGAAGCAAGTCAGAGGAACTGTCGAAATAGCTTTTCTTAAACGGTGTTCAACGATAAGTGAGGTAAGACATCTATAACCCAAGGCGACAAGCCTTTCTCGCTAATGGATTGGTATATATTATCAACTAGCTGGCGTAGAAGTTGGGCGTTTATCTAGGGGTAAATATTAGAATCGACTTATGAAAAATAATTTATATTTTAAAAAAGCCTCTGAAAGAGTACCTGGAGCTTCATACCACTCGGCACTCGATATAGTCTAATTAAGTAAGAACTACATGATTACGAACTCAAATTTTGGGAAAATCTGTCTTCAGGAAAAAGAGAGAGGTAGACCAACCACGATGAAAACCAAACTACGGGTAACCGTATATATATATAAAGATTTCACATAAACACGTGAAACAACAATCAATGATCAAACCACAATAAGAAATGGGAAAACAAGACTAAGATCTTTCAACCGTAACAAGCGGTCTTCGTCAGAGTCAAAAACCTATATATATATATATTATAACAAGAATATATAATAAAAAAGAAGAATAACAGCTGCAAGGCTGCCTAAACGTTATGAGTTCATGATAGAACTATTCATATTTCTGTTATTATCTAAATGTATTTAAAGTAAGCAAATGTAGTTACTTAATAAATATTGTTTTCTTTTTTTTTGATAATGGTAAACTGGGTGACTGGTATTAATGAATATTGTCAATCTAAATTAATACTGCCCCCCCCCCCCCCCACCCCCAAACACGTTGTGTCAGCTTTCCTGTGATTGGGGGCTGTGTTTTACTGTGGCTCTTATAGAACTCTGGCTGGAGGCATAAGTAAGCAGGTAGGTGGAACAGGTGTGGGGGAGACAAGGGGTAGGCAAAGAACAATGGGCGCCCGCCTGCCTGCCTGGAGTCCATTGTTTGCAGGCATTGTGTTCAGGGCTAATGTCACAGTATGCCCAGGCCACTGTTAAACACATATCCACTTTCTCTGTCTGGCCCTGCCCATCTTGGGGTCTTCGCCTTGCAGACTGCCTCCACTCCAGTGTCCACACATGTATTTGACTTTAAAAACGGATAGTCCATTCAAACTCGATACAAACGAGTTCAAAAACGAAGAATAGTAAAACACAGAGAATTTATATATATATATATATATATATATATATATATATGGCCATGGACGCATTTACGTCTCCGTTCCTTCATTCCTTCTCCTTTTTTTTTCTTCTTCTCTCCTGAAGACACCAAGACGCCGAAATTATCGTGATTCGTGAGTGTTAGTCCTTTTTCTTGTGTTCTCTAGCTGTAACTTTTAATATATATATATATATATATATATATATATATATATCATGATCAAACCACAATAAGAAAAAGGGAAAACAAGACTAAGATCTTTCAACCGTAACAAGCGGTCTTCGTCAGAGTCAAAAACCCAACTGATACGTATATACTGTGTTTTTGACTCTGACGAAGACCGCTTGTTACGGTTGAAAGATCTTAGTCTTGTTTTCCCTTTTTCTTATTGTGGTTTGATCATTGATTGTTATTTCACTTGTTTATGTGAAATTTTTATATATATATTATATATATATTGTTAAAAATGTTACCATATTTTGCTGAAATTTGCCTCTTAATAAGTTTCTCAAGTTTTCTGAATAGAGTTCTTGTTACTATATCAACAGTATATAATTTGCTTCCGATAGTCGACATGTTACATGAGTCCATGTTTCTGCTGTCCTCAGCCATTATCAAGACATAACTGAGTTTGAAATAGATTGTTCCTTTATTTAAGAGAAGTGAAATATATATAATATACAGGAAGGACTGCTACCAAAATTTACGAATATATATATATATATATCACTGAAAAAAACAACACATAAAGAACGGGAACACTTGCTGGGATCAATATTTCGAACCGAAGTTCGTTTTCAGGAAGAGAGTAGAAGCGAAGAAAAAGAGGTACGTGGGTTCAAGACTATGGGTGGAAGGCGGGGGAAAGAGGATAATATATATATATTGTTGAAATGTACCGCAGATTCGGCATTAACACCTTTAAAACTAAGCTGTTCCAGTGTCCTGACAGTCTTACTTTATGACAAATACGAGTATCATACTTACTATACCCTAGGAACTTTATTACAGACTTCAGTGTCTCATCATCATTAAATCTTACCAAGTGTTGTTTGACCAAACTTGACAACAATTAAACACTGAAGTCTGTGATAAGGTTCCTATGGTAATAGTAAATATGGTATTTATCATAAAGTAAGACTGTCAGGAGACTGGAACAGCTTAGTTTTAAAGGTGTAAATGCCGAAGCTGCGGTACATTTCAACAAAATATGCCTCCAAGAAGATTTGCTGCCAACCTATACTAATATATATATATATATAAAGATTTCACATAAACACGTGGATTAACAATCAATGATCAAATGATCCTAGTCTTTTTTCTCATTTCATATTGTGGTTTGATCATGTATATATATATATATATATATATATATATATATATATATATATACACTTTAACACATAGAAAAGAACACAGAAAGACACTACAGAACTTACTTCGATATTTCGACATCCGTCGTCATCGGGAAGAAGTGCGAAGTACTCGCGTTGAGAAGCAAACTGCTACTCTAGTTTGCAGTTTTACATATACATATACATATATACATATATATATATATATTTGTTGGCAGCAAATCTTCAAGGAGGCCTATTTTTTTTAAATATATCACAACTTCGGCATTCACGACTTTCAAACTAAAGTGTTCCTTTCTGCTAACAGATTTATATATATATATAATGTAATCTATACTTTTTCTCATATAATTGTAATTAATTTATGTATTAAAGTAGCCCTGAAGATGTATAAAAAGTAGACGAAACGATATCTTAAAGATGTTTTACTGTTATCTTTCGACCAAACCACGATAAAGGGGAAAGATATGATATATATATATTATATATATATATATATATATATAGTTAGACACTACAGTATACTACTATACTATACTATATACTATATACTATATACTATATACTATATAGTATACTATATAGTATACTATATACTATACTATACTATACTATACTTTACTATACATAGTATACACTACTATATATATATATATATATATATATATATATATCTATATATATATAGTTAACCCTTCACCTTTCTTCTCCTCACCAACCAACTCTTTCCGCGTCCCACCTAACACCTCCTGCTCATCCAGGAATTGCGTCTACGACTGAACTGTAGACAATGTGGAGCATTCTACATTGGTATGACTTCTACCAAGCTCAATGAGCGTTTGAACAACCATAGAGCTTCGGTCGGTGCAGCGCAAACAGCTTCCTGTAGCTATCCATGCCAACAGCCATAACCTTTCTTTTAATGACTGCTTTTCTGTTCAAATCATTAAGCTAGTGACCACTGATGACCGTAGTTTGACATTAAGAGCGTCTGAGGAGGCCCACATATGGTTATTGGGGGCCCGATCAGATCCCGGTTTAAATCAGAAGCGTTAACTTTTATTTGTTTTTCCTTTTATTTTTAACTTATATATTCATATTCATATATATATATATTTTTTTTTATTATTATTTTATTATTATATATTTTTTTTTTCCTTTTTTTATTATATATATTTTTTATTTTATTTATTTATTTATTTTTTTTATTATTTCCTTTTTTATAATTTTTAATTTATAATTTTTAATTTTATAATTTTATCTATTGTTTTTGCTTTCTCCGTTCTCCGACGTTTAGTGCCTAGCTCCTTTTTTACGCTAGTGCTGCTCTCTTCGGTTGACTCTTTATTTCTTCATTCGCGCTCCGTTCTTCGACGTGGGGAGATCTCTCTCACTTCGTCCTCTCTACTAGTCTACTCTCCTGATGACGAACAACAGTTCGAAATATTGAATTCTGTAAGTTTTCTTT
This sequence comes from Hermatobates lingyangjiaoensis, assembly GCA_026182355.1. NCBI lineage: Eukaryota > Metazoa > Arthropoda > Insecta > Hemiptera > Hermatobatidae > Hermatobates > Hermatobates lingyangjiaoensis. Next base: position 178,059 of record JAPFBL010000419.1, read on the forward strand.
GTATTCTCTTTTCTGTGTCGTGCTTTGTGTAATTTAAATTTTTATATATATATATATATATATATATATATGTTTTGTACATCATTTCTCCAATCTACAAAATTCCTTCCTCGGAGAAATTATGTAGAAAACAGATACACGCCATATATGTGGATGTTGTGTAACAATATATGTTTAAATGAAGGACTGCTACCAACTTTTACAGATATATATATATATATATATAAAATCTATATTTACAAAAAGAACATACAGAAATGGAGCACTCACTACTATATTTCAATGCCCTCGTCATCAAGAAGACAGATGTGAATCGCTCGGAAGATAGGTAACGACTCATATTTATATATGTTTATACGATTTATAAATAATATAGATATATATATATATATATATAGTAAAAAGATTTGTGATAGCAGGCAAATACGCAATAGCTAGAAAGTGTTAGATTGGCATTAAGGAAAACGTGGCAACGCAGCTGTTTCTTGTTCAAGCAATCCTTAGCATATAAAAAGATATTTTAATAATCAAAGCATCGGGAGAGAGAGAGTGAGTGAGAGAGTGCTTTCTCCTTTCAGATTTCAGCGATGGAATGAACTGCCTGTGTGGGTTGTGAACACTAACGAACCAGCTGTTTGGTTCATGGTGAAGGTGACGTCACGAATGGAAAGGTCATAGACCTCCGGAGACAAACTCGTGAATATTTCATATTTACCAATATGCAATATTCAAGGAGAGATAAAAATAAACCTGTCATTAGAGCAAGGCATGTGACAGCCCTTCTGTGTTTAAAGTAAACTTATTTAAGTCATGACTCAACGATAAAACAATTAAATAAATAGATAAACAATATTCCACACAAAAAATCTATATAATTACAAAAGGCTGTACATTGCTTAGAACTGACACATTTCAAGTTATCTTTACGTTTTATACATTAGAGAACTGAATCCACCTTCAGGAAAAATCTGTTTGTTTGTTTGTTTAAAAATTTTTGTTATAAGGAAACTGAAACTTTGACAGTAGATTTGTGTCAAAGCTAACTTAAAAGCTAACATTGGAATGGATTGGAAATTCAACGTAGAAGGGAAGTTATAAATTTTGAAGCTGTGTTTGCCTAACTGCACAGGTGTATCAACTAACAGTACCTAATTGTTACACCATTGGGTACCTGAAAATACAGGTATATTTTTAAAATAACTATATTTCTTTTTCTTCTGTACTGTTTGAAACGTTAAGATAACTTAAAAGGAGTCAGTTCTAACCTTTATAGATATACAGGTATTTTAGGTGCCTCATACTGTAGCAAGTAGGTATTGTTAGTTGATTTTAATTTCGTTTGCGTTTATCATAATTTACTTTGTTAAAAAAGTGAGTAGTACCTACCCTCGTACTAAATAAGAAGTATGCTTAGAACAAAATCAAATTTAAGCTCAGTATCTAAAGCTGCAAAACGTAAAAGAAACTCCAGATCTAGTGACAGTTATGGACTGCACATTTATGTTTTGTACTCACTTTTTTAACAGAGTGAATTATGATAAACGCAAACGAAATTAAAATCAACTAACAATACCTACTTACTACAGTATGAGGCACTGATACGTGTATATCTAAACATTCTTTAGAACTGACTCATTTCAAGTTCAAATTCTAGGTTTATCTTAAGTTTATTGATAAATATACAGGTATTTTTATGTGAAAGTAACATACTGTAAATGCAGTAGTATACTGTAAAGATACTGTAGCAAGTAGATAATGTTAGTCGATATACCTGTGTAGCTAGCCAAATACAACTTAAAAGTCCATAACTTCGCTTCTATGTTGAATTTCCCAATCCATTCAAAGGTCAGCTTTCACAAAAAAGTTTTCTACTGTCAAAGTTTCAGCTCGCTATAACTTATGGTGGCAGTGTTTACTTGTAACATTTTTTAGACAAACAAGC
>JAPFBL010000419.1:185000-271382 GCA_026182355.1 Hermatobates lingyangjiaoensis
TACTTACGCAATTCACTTACTTATTACTTACGCAATAAAAAAACAGACATTGCCAATTTTAGAAAACTTTATTACAATATTATAAACGCTTAGCTTTTCTGGACAACCTATTATAACCTGTCTTATCAGTTTTGTAATATTTACTACTGTTTTCGTTGTGTCTATCTGTCGGACGTATATCTTGTTATTTGTACAGCCCTGATGATGCTATATAAATATAGCGAAGCGTTGGCGTAAGAAAAGTTTTTGTTTGTGTAGACCAACCCTCAATAACCTCTGCTGTTTGTTGCTATATTTTTAAGGTTCACTATATTAGTGAAGGTTGGTAACAATCCTTCTTGCAAACATGTTTCTAAAAATTTTATGCCAATTTCATGCTTGGTCACCTTAAAAGGTAACCAAGCATGAAATTGGCCTAAAATGTTTAGAAACAATGTATATATATATATATATATATATATATATATATATATATATATATAACAGATTCAATAATATATCGACCGTTTGATAGAATAGGTGTGTTCTCTAATCGGGGTTCGGTCAATTTTCCAGGATAAAAAATCAAACTCTCGTTGCCAACGTTTCGGTTTTATTTAAAACCTTTTTCATAGGCAGAAGTAAGAATTTTTTAACTAAGAAAATGAAATTTACATTATTTAAAAGAACAACTATATATATATATATATATATATTATATATATATATATATATACATATACATATATGATCAAACCACAACAAGAAATGGGAAAACGAGACTAAGATCTTTCAACCGTAACAAGCGGTCTTCGTCAGAGTCAAGAACCCAACTGATCTTAGTCTTGTTTTCCCATTTCTTATTGTGGTTTGATCATTGATTGTTATTTCACGTGTTTATGTGAAATCTTTATATATATATATATATTCGAGATTTTGAAGCACTATGCAGCATAAAGAGCTCGTTATTGTAAGGAAGTAAAAAAGAATCCTTTGACACTCATAAAGGCTTATTTGTTTCTGAAATGCTAATAACGTTTGCATCTTTAAGGAATTGAAGAGCTAAGATCGCAGGAGAACTGTTATTTTAGGAATAATTTTCTTTTTTATGTTTAATTATGACTGGGTGTAAGATGAAGTGAAGGAGTCAAAGCAGACCTCACTCCCTGTGTGGGCCGCCTGCAACGGTTTTTCAAAGCTCATTTTTTTCTTCGACCTACTCTGAGAACTGCATTTACTTTTGGAGCTGTATATAGTGTCTTATTCATAATCACCTCATGTTGTGAACCAGTGTTGGTGTCCTGACACCTGTTTCTGAAGAACAAAATAAGTATAAATAATAATAATAACACGAAAGGAAGTAGACAGCTGCTTTTTCTTTTATTGTTTAAACCAGTGTTTCCCAAAGTGGGCGGTACCGCCCCCCTGGGGGCGTTGCTTTGATATTGGGGGGCGGTAATAAAAAAAGGGGGCGGTATATTTAAAATATAATTTCTAAATTTAAGTGAAAACACGACATGTAAACTTCTAGGAAACAGTTTCTTAAAATTATTTGTTTTGATAATTCATTTTTATGTTAAAAGTATATTCTCACCTAAGTTTGTTTTATTGTGTATTAATTCTTTTGCATAAATATGCCATGAAACAATACATCTATTGTATTCTAAATAAATATTCGATTAGTAATTATTTTAATTTAATTATTAAAATGTTGCTCATTTGGTTATTTAGTTTTTAGGTTTTAGAATCTGATTATTATTCAAGGGTGTTGAGTTATAGGTTTATGGACCGAAGGGGGCGGTCTCTCGAAAAAGTTTGGGAAACACTGGTTTAAACCAATCCCCTAGCGGGTGATAACGTCTGCTGTTTACCGGCTTCTTGTTTAATCGGTGATTCTACAGATTCTACATTGGGAGTCCTACATTTTGCCTAACTCGATTGCATTTCGAGTAGGGATCTTTAACGAGTACCTGACATCGTACAGGCTCGGAACCGACGGCTTAACTTCCTATCCGAGGAACGAAGTACTCAGACTTATTCACCTCTCGCGTGAATAAATTTAGGACCACGTGAGGATTGAACCCCGGACTACCAGCCCAGAGGCGAGTACGTTAACCACTCAGCTAACCTGTCAGGACAAAACCTGCCTCCAGTATAAACTCCTAAAGCACAACATAATATAATGTGAACACTAAAGTCAATGGTTTTCATATATTAATAATATATACATAGATGTGTTAATAATCAAAATGCTCTAGTTTGCTTGTTACTCAACGTTATGGTTGCTCTGTTTTTAATTCAATCAGGAGTTAGGCAAAGAAACTGGTAGCAGTTGGTGTTGCGTATCCTTGATTTGGTCCAGTAATAATGTCGTTGTATTTTCGGGTGAGGTGTTGCCTTACATAAAGAAGGTTTTGTTAATTGGGAAAGTTGAAAGAGCAAACGTAATGATGTTGGCTCAATGTTACGACCACGGTGCCAGGCGAATGAAACCGTGTCAGTGTGGTCAAACCATTTTGATACGCAACAGGCAGTTTGTTCTTGCCTTCGTCATTCCGTCGTCTAAAATAGAAAACTCTCATTTAATTAAATTCAATTGTTGTACTATTTAAAATGTGAATCGTTTAATTCGACAGAATGAGCAACTCGCACTGCTGTTAAGTTTTAAGATTTACATTGCTAGGAAAAATTTGAGATCTTTGTTATACGACTTCGGCGAGCTATCGAAATTCAAATCTTACGAAATATTGTTACTAACCTCTGCGTTTTTACTGAAATAAATAAATTGAACTATTGCTAAATGATGAATGATCAACTGTTGAATATCAACCCAACTACTTCTGAAAGTCAAATTAACAAAATGAAAATTACTGCTGAATATCAACCCAACTACTGATCAAAATAAAATAAATTATTAGTAATTGTTAATTTAACTATTAAAGAAAACGAAAAACTATTGTAAAATGACAATGGCATTATTGCTGAATGTCAACTCAATTAACTCTTAAAGCAAGAAAAAAATATTATTAAATGTTAATTCAATTATTGAGGAATGTCACATCAAATATTGCTGAATAACAATAGGAATTACTTCTGAATATCAAATCAACTGCTGTTGAATCGAAATAAACAATTACTAAATGATAATTGAAATATAGCTGAATGTCAAATCAACTATGCTAAATGACGATAGATCTACTGTTGAATATCAAATCACCTACTTCAGAAAGCCAAATTAACAATTACTACATGATAACTTAACTACTGCTGAAAGTCAAATAGACAATTACTAAGTCTTAGTAAATATCTATTTGAAAATATCTTGAAAACGAATATCTATTACAAAATGACAATAGAATTACTGCTGAATATTAACACAACTACTTCTGAAAGCTAAGTAAACAATTACTTTATGTTAATTGAACAATTGCAGAATGATAATAATACTACTGCTAAAAGCCAAATAAACAATAAGCAAAAAGGAGTATTTTAATTTAAAGACCTAGCCCTGAAAAACAAACTTACTAAATACTCTGCAAAATGATTATATATATATATATATATATATATAGTTTCATTAAATGTTTTGCTTATTTTTAATCTAGTCCGTTTTTTGCATAGTTTTTCTGATTTTCTTACATAATTTTTCCATCTTTCAGGTAAAATATACACCAATTCACCGAATGATTTATTTTTGAGATTAATTACACTGTTTCCGACGTTTCGATCAACACATAACAATTTATTTTTACTGAAAATGAGCACTATAATAGTATTGTCAAGAACACAAAAATCCTGAATTTTAAGAAGTTATATATATATGACAAACACTTTTTCTTTTTCTCGGAGTTTGGTCAGGGTAAACGAGAAAAAGAAAAAGTTGTTGTTAATATTTTGTGGTCAAGAAAACAGTACCGTATATATATATATATATATATATTATATATATATATATATATATATATATCTGATAAACGAAAAACAGGTCACAGGACAGATTGACATAAAGTAAACTGTGACACATAAAAAAAAACATAAAAACTCACTTTTCACCGTTATGGAGGTCGAAATATACAAAAGTAAATCTTTGTTATGTTTGATTCTGTGTCACAGTTTATTTTACACATGTATAAATAAACTGCGACTGTGACATATATATTTATATATGTAAACTGTGTACATATATAAATAAAATAAATATACAAAGACAGCAATAGAATTCTTTGATGCAAAAACTGGCTGATCAGTCAGTAGTTTTTTAATTCATTTCAAACAGTTGATTTTTTCTTTTTTAATTGATAGATTCTCGCATCTCTATAGGATCTGATTCTGATAACAGTATCAGCTTTTGAAAGCTTTAACAAACACTGATAACATCACAATATAGTCAAACCATCTTATAAACTATTTAGCTGAAATTCCATTCAACGGCTCAAATTGCTAAATAAGTTTGTTTTTCTGTACATAAACCTGTTTCAATGGCTTAGCTTTGTTCAGATGGTTAAGTAATATTTCATGTAAGTTTATACCGCCATTTATGTTGATGATACTACTGCATTAGTTGATGTAAATACAAGTCCTCTTCGCTTTAGTTTCATTCACATACAAACCATTTTAATGGAATATTTAAATATATATATTATATTTTATTTTTGCGGATATAAAATCCCTTTACAGAATAAATTCATTTGCAACTAATCCACATATTATAAATGTATTATTTTATTCCATTTTTGTTTTTATGTAATTCTGGTATTATGTAACTTTTATTTTGTATTTGTACTGTAGAAGTTTACTTGATGATGAACACGAAGTGTTGAAATGCATAGTTTGAATAAAAAGCTTCTTTTGTGTGGAGACTTTGATTTATTTTTTTTGCCCAAAAATGAGAAAATACCACACAATAAGGATTACACAACTAATGAGATGCTATCGGGTATATATATATATATATATATGAATTAAATACCACAATAAACAATATATATTAATTAAAATGCTCTTATATATATTGTTTATTGCGGTATTTAATTCATATACGAGGTGTATAAATAAAGTAGTGAGACTGGCAACGTCGCTTTCGATCTGGCAACGCTGGAGACGCGTGGCCTTGAGTAGCGTCAGGTGCACGTGTGATGCGCCTCCAGTATGAATCTGAACTCGCCACAGTCATTTGTTTGTCCGTAGCGTTGGTTTTCGTGAAATGGTTTTTTCTTGAGCGTTTTAAAAATGAGTGACCTCAAAGTTGAGCAGCGGTGTGCAATCAAATTTTGCTTCAGACTTGGACATAATGCAACCGAAACTTTTGAAAAACTTCAGGAGGCCTATGAAGAACGTGTTTTATCAAGGGCACAGGTTTTTCGGTGGTTTAAGGAATTTTCAGAAGGAAGAGAGTCGATTGAAGATGAACCACGAAGCGGAAGGCCTTCAAGTGCAAACACCGATGAAAATGTCAACAGAGTACGGAACCTTGTGCGTTCAGATCGACGCTTGACAGTCAGAATGATCGAATGATCGAAAAAGAGTCCATCGTGTGCGGCCAAACATCAAAGACAAGTGGGTGTTGCATCACGACAACGCGCCCTGTCACACTGCCATCTCAATAAACGAGTTTTTGGCCAGTAAAAACATTCCTGTTGCTCCTCAGCCTCCTTATTCACCAGACTTGAGTCCTTGTGACTTTTTCCTCTTCCCGAGATTGAAAAATCACCTCAAGGGAACTCATTTCGGGACACTACAAAACATACAAACTGCTGTAACCGACCAGCTGAAGGCCATTCCAGAATCCGAGTTCCAGCAATGCTACAATGATTGGAAGGACCGTCTCCAGCGCTGTGTGGCTTCCGAAGGGAACTATTTTGAAGGTGACAATATCACATTGTAATTATATTTGAATAGAAAATTTAAAAAAAATCAGTCTCACTACTTTATTTACACACCTCGTATTATATCAAGAGTTATGTTGACTATAAATGATATATATACATATATGTTTTGTTAAACAACCTTAGTACTGTGGCATGAATAACTTTCATTGTCCATCTTTCAAGTTTTCTCACCTTTATTCATGCCACAGAACAAAGGTCGTTTAACAAAACATGTATAAAAGAAGGATTACTCCCCAAATTTACTAATTTATATATATTTATAACACTATTTTTCTTTCTTATCGAGGATTTGGTCTAGTTTCAATAATTCAACACCTTTAAGCCGACTTTTTGTCTTTATTTGTAGACATCTTCAGGGCTACATATATACAGAATTTAATTACAATAACATGAAACATATTTATATTACATTATTTCATTAATATACATAATTACCTTGGTATTTTTCTATTGTAAGGAAACAACTACATAACGGTTTGTGTTCAAATCAGTTGGTGTGCTGCCCTAGTGACAGTTTAGTTTAACTAGTAATACAAACCATTATGTAGTTGTTTCCTCGCAATAGAAAAATACCAAAGTAATTATGTATATTAATTAAATACTGTATTATAATTATGTTTCATGTTATTGTAATTAAATTCTGTATTGATGTAGCCCTGAAGATGTCTACAAATATAGACGAAATTTCGGCTTAAAAGTGTTGAATCAATGACGCTAGAACAAACCTCGAGAGAGAAGAAGAATAGTGTTAAATATATGTGGTCGAGATAAGGAAAACATTCGATTACATACAATATATATATATATATAAATGATCAAACCACAATAAGAAATGGGTTTAATCAAACCACAAAAAAACCAATTGGGTTTTTGACTCTGACGAGGACCGCTTGTTTCGGTTGAAAGATCTTAGTCTTGTTTTCCCATTTCTTATTGTGGTTTGATCATTGATTGTTATTTCACGTGTTTATGTGAAATCTTTATATAAAGAAACATAGAGAAATTAAAAACACAAACTTACAGTCTCTAATTTTTGGTTGAACCGTCTTCAGGAGAGATAAGAGAGGGAAACCAAGCGCACTGTTACAGAGACGGCTGCAGACGGTCTCCAACCGTTGGGTCTCCAACCGTCTCTGTACCAGTGCGCTTGGTTTCCCTCTCTTATCTCTCCTGAAGACGATTCAACCGAAAATTAGAGACTGTAAGTTTGTGTTTTTAATTTCTCTATATTTATTTATGTACATTGAAGTGTATTTATCCATTTCGGATCGTATTTTCATCGAAAAAGTGTATATATATATATATGTATATCCACTTAAAATTCGAAAAAAAACGATCCAAACTGGACGCAAATCAGTTAAAAACTGAAGAAAAGCAACATGTGTTGCTTTTCTTCATTTTTGAACTGATATATATATATATATATATATATATATATTGAAGGATGTTCTTTTTGTTTGGATTTAATAAGCGTGTTTAAATGAGTGGGCTGCCGTTTATCGAATTGATTTTCAAATAATATTTAAGACAGAGAGAGTATTATCGTTTTGACGTAATAGCGAGCAAATCTTCGTAAGAAGCACGACTGTTTGAAAAGCCAGTGGGAGGGAAGATAGAACTGTAACAGACTAAGCCTGATAAAACCAATACGATAAGACGCAGCCGGTGAGGCAGTTTTTTTTTTTTATTTCTCAGCCTCTTTTGATAAGACAAGCAGGTTGTGGTGAAGACAGTGTCTGCTCCATCTGTTTGTTACATTATGATGGCGTCATAACCCTTCTGATAGCCTCTCCTTAACTAGATAACGGTCCATTCTGTCATCCAGTCCATATTTCTTATTTCCAATGGTCATGAATAAAAAAAAAAAATAATTGTGTCTTTCTCATGTCTCAATATTGTTTCAAAAACTCTAAGTAGCATCTATGCTCAGCGATTATTTTTTGGGCAAAATATGAATTTCATAGAATAAACGGCGAGACCTCTGTCGTATATCACAAAAGTTTTAGAATACACACACATATATATATATATATATATATATATATATAAACTAGAATTTTCAAAAGAACACACAGAAAATAAATCACTGAACTCACTACTATATGTCAATGTCCTCGTCGTCAGGAATAGAAGTGAATCGCTCTTAAGACTGATAACGACTTTATATATATATATATATATATATATATATATATATATATATATATATATTTACGTTTCGCAGTAAACTATAGATACAGGAAACTATATTATTAAATACTATATATTAATTATATATATACATATATATATATAATGCTATATACTTATTTAATGCTATATATTAAAAAGGAACTAAGTTTGATTAATCATAGAAGTGATATTACTAATTTAAGTATTATTTATTCTGGAGAGTTGTGCTGAGTTTTAGTGAAATTTAGTTCCTTTGAGTGAACAGTGTTGAGGTTACTTGTAATGTTATCTAATTAGTCCAGTCGAAGGTTTTGTCCCCTTAAGATTGTTGTTCCTTTAAACAATGTAAATTTCATTTTCTTAGTCAAAAAATTCTTACTTCTGTAAGTAATATTGTTTTATTTATCTCTAAATACTTCTGCTTATAATATTCATAAGTTGTAACCATTCATTTTTATATTGTTTATATGTTGGATGTTGATATGTGATTTCTTATTATCCTTTGTTTGTAGGCCTATGAAAATGGTTTTAAAATAAAACTGAAACGTCGACAATGAGAGTTTGATTTTTGAACCTAGAAAATTTGACGGAATCCCGATTAGATAACATACCTATTTACATATATATATGCAAAACTGAAGTTTATCGGGTCTCGGTCAGTTCTTCAGGTTCAAATTAAACTCTCATTGCCAACGTTTCGGCTTTAAAACCTTTTTCATAGGCACAAGTATACATTTTGAAACAAAAAAACTAAGTATTACATTAGAAGTTAATTTACAAAGAAAAATAGTCTGTGGATTGTAAAAAAGTACAAAATGGATTGTTAATTTAGCTGGTATAATACTGATGTGAATTATATTAAAAGAGTAACGATCGAGAGTTGCGCGTATAAATTAAGACTTTTGGAATGATGAAGTCGAATATCAAGCGATAACTTTTTTATATGTGGTGAGTGCAACCGTTCATTTTGGCAGTTGTCCTTCCTTAAGACAAACATTATTGAGAAATGACACCGGTACTTAGCTGATACCTGTTGCTTAATAAACTTGTTATTTTTCATCAATTACACTCTGACCATTCGTTTGTACAGTTAATGCTGTACTGTAAGACGAAATCTTGAAAATTTGTAAGTGTGTTTATCTGTGTGTTACTCTTATTGGATTTTGAACTCGTATTAATTAATATTAAGTTAGATCTAAATTGATTATATTCAGAGAGAGGGATGAAGGGAGACAGAGAGAGAGAGAGAGAGCAGAGAAAGAACATTCGTTTGGAAGATAAACAGAGTTACGAAATGAGTCAGCAGCAGTACCCTAAGACAACCAGGGGCCAGGTTAGCTCATTGCTTAACGTACTCCCCACTGGGCTGGCAGTCCGGGGTTCGATACCCAACTGGCCTTCGATTTATTCACGCAGGAGATGAATAAATCTGAGTTCGTCGTCCTTCAGAGAGGATGTTCCTGACCGTCAGTACTGACCCTGTACAATGTCAGGTATTCGTTAAGTACACTTAAGTTAAGCACAATTTAGGACTCCCAATGTAAAATCAACAAAGGTAATGTCATTCACCTATTAGTAAAATGGGTGCCAAATAATAAGTGAGCCACAATTTACGCCTCCTAGAACAACACTAAAAGGTGAAAGCCTATAAGTCTTGATTTGAAGAACAAACCATAAAACAACTGCAGCCGACTTAACAAATCCATTACTATTTGTAATGAAAGTCGGTTGACATCTCACGCCAATTTCTGTTTCGTTTTCTAAAACAAACTACTCTTATTATCCTGAACAAAGTGTAAACAGCTTAAACATATAACCTGTGAGGCTAAAACAAGCATTGTATCTCTTTGTTTGCGATACCTTATGAAGAACGCAAGTTTTCATTTTCACTTAAAACAGCTAACTGTATTGTATAAACCTCTAAGATTCACTTGTAATTCTTTGCAAATTTCCTTGAATATTTTCTCAATGAAATGAAAAACCACTAATTCTTGATTATCCTTTATCTATATACTTACAAAACTTTTACCCCGCGTTTATATGGTTTGCACATTGCACACGCTCTAAATTCAATAAAATGTTTGAAAATTTTGTGGGAATCGAACCCACGTCGTTTGCATTGGAGAAGGTCCAATAGAGTACTATCCGTCTGAGCCACGGAGACTTTTATAAATTTACTTCCAAAATCTGATATAAATGAAGTCAATGAATTAAATAATAGTTTTTCGACCTAAATTACAATTATTTAATTATAATAAATTTTGAAAGACAAAATTTAATGAATAATCTAAGATAATTAAATAAAATTAAATAAAATAATTATTTAATATATCAACAAATGATATTTATTATAGTTAACACAAGCTTTAGAAATTATCATATTAATATAAGGTACCATATTAACAGCAAAAAATTGTGTCCATAACCAAAAGGCACTGCCATAATACCTATATTTTCTCCTTTTGATATATCTATTTCAATAAAAATGATAAAGTACGAGTTCTGATGCATTGGAAAGTACAGAAAAGTTCTTAATAAAACTAATTTTCTGTAAATTAAGGAGTTCAGGACTAATTGGATTGGCTGTAGCCTCTCAGGAATTGACAACTTCTTCCAGTTGTCACGAGAGAAACTGATTCTGATATCTATAATGCTTGAATCAGTCTTACTTGTGACGCAAATTTACTAAATTCCATTTAACTAGCAATATAAGAGTTTAAAAAGAAAATGAGGAATACTATAAATTTGTGATAAATATTGGTGAAGACAGAGTTGAAAATAATGAAAATAAAGAGATTATTACTGCCCGAAGACATGTTTATCCGTGAACATAATGTTGATTAATGTGTTGAATACATTTACAATACTCTACATTAGCAAACTCATAAATATTCTTCACAGAAAATTATATATAAGTTCCATTTAACGAGACACAGTGAAATTAACATAGATTCAATGAATAATTTCCATGAGGAATTAAACAATATCTGTCATATAACTCGTGTGTGTTTGTGTAGGAACAGAACCCAAACATTACCCTCAAGAATTTCTTGACTCACTAGAGTTTGTCTGGATTGCTCCAGCACATGCTAGAACACAAAAAGGATGCTCCTGTCTTGTATATGTCTGAGAAACATTAATCCATCGCGCTTATGTAATGGAATAAGACTAATAACTGAGGACATTTATGATAATGTCATTGTTTGTAAAATTATCGCATCACGGTAATGTGTCAAGGGGAAATAGTTTTAATTACAAGATTGAAAATCATTTTATCTAAAGAAAACAACACTCTTTTTTTTTTAAGAGTTCAAATGTCCAAATCAATTAGATTTGCCATGACTATTCATAAGTCTCAAGGAGCCAACTGCATGTCATTCTCAGTAGGGTCAACAGCAAGAAAGCATTAAAGTTTTTTTTTTTGCAAAATTCGTATTAAAAAAAAAATGTAAATAAAGAAAACTATCTTAAAAACATGTTGATTATCGTCTTTATTAGAGATGAATTAATTTAGAGTTTATCTGCATTTATGTGAAGTTGATTGCATTAAAAAGGAAGGTGTTTCATGACCCAATGGGTCACGGCTACTCTTGTCAAATTTATAATTGTTTTGATGGTCTAATAGTGTGAATTGTAAACATGACCCCCCCCCCCCCCCACACACTCTCACTCTCTCTGTCACCTCATTTATCTCTTTCTACCTACTGATCCATTATCTGATTCACTTCATTATCTTTCACTTGACCTTGAAACTATTTCAATTTATCATTTAATTATTTAATAAAGCAAAATTATCATCTCTATATATAAAGTTCGTGAGTTTGATTGTTTAGTTAGTTGTTCACCTATTTTCGGTGAAGATAGAAGCCTGAAATTAAATATATATTATTTATTACCTGAATAATTTGAAATAGAAAAAAATTATCACTATATTCCCAAAATTGGAGCCAGGGCAGCAATTGTCTTGCGTGCTCTCCGATGACAGTAGTGCAAATGTACGAGTATTATTTATAAATGTAACAAAAATTTTGTTTTTAATTTAATATTTGCGTAATATAAATACTGGTAATGAACTAAATGCATGGAGCCAGGGTAGCCCACCGGCTTGCGTGTTTGCCGATGACAGAAGCACAAATATATTAAAAATAAATCTAACAAAAAAAATTTTGAATTTAAAATTTTGAATAATATAAACAATGGTAATAAAGTAAAGGCAAGAAAGAGTCCAAGGTAGCCAGTCACTTGCCAAATGACAGTAGTCAAAATGTATTATATATAAATGTAACAAAAAAAATTAATTTAAAATTTGCAAAATATAAGCACTGGTAATCAAATAAAGGCATGGAGCAAGAGTAGCCCAAAGGCTTGCGTGCTCGCTGATGACAGTACTGCAAATGTGTTATAAATAAATGTAACAAGTATATAATAAACTACTACATTAGAGGTTAAAAATGAATAATTTTAGAAACAAACGTGAACACAACTGTCAGATAAAATACGAATGTTCTAAGTAATATCATAAAGACACATTCCTTTCATTAATGCTATTTTATTTTGGGTAAATGTTAACGTACTCGCCTCTGAACTGGTAGGTCTAAAGTTCGATACCCACACGACCCTAGATATATTTACGTGGGAAGTGAATAAATCTGTGAACATCGTCCTTCAGAGAGAATGTTAAACTGTCTATGTTAATGTGTTTCATTAGTAATGAATGTGTTTCATTCATAACTAATATGGGTGGCAAATAATGAATGAGCCGCCATTCCCGAATCTCTCCCCACCCCTAGAGCAGCACTAAAAGGGGAAAGCCTTATAAGAAAACAAACAATCAAATAGTTTACAGTAATAACAATAATATGAAAAAGAGGTATAATCAAAAAAAAAATTATTATCATATAAGTATCCAATCACGATACCGTAAACATGAATCTTTACCCTCCAACCTGAACACTTTAATTCAGCAAGTATCATCCCACCAGATTCTTACCAACCCTATTAGAAGGCTAAAACGATGTTGGCCCCGAGATCTACTCAGAAATGATAACTATTTGCTAGTGATCAGAACAGTTTATACGGAATACCACCAATGAGTCGTTTCTCCACTGTTTATTTCATTTTTAATTTATGTAGCACGTATCTCTATTACCTGTTACCCTTCTAAGGTATTTGTTATGTTATAATAAATAAAAAAAATATATACAAGTAAATATAATAGTTTAGAGTGGTAATGATAATATCAATATAGGTACTCGTGCAGTAATCCAATCAACATTTCCTGTTACTCATCTGTATTTCACAACACATATATATATTGAATGGCGTGTTGTTTATCAATCAAACATTTATCAGTGTTATCTTGCAATATAAATAATATTTTGTTTATTTTAAATACCTGTTATTAAAAAACGATTATACGAACCTTCTCTAATCCCAATAGTAATTGTACAGGTTGCGATAATGGGATTTGTTTTGTACACCGGTCGACCTTGAAGTATTTCTGGTCTGCGAAGCCTTCCAAAGGAGTGAAGACTGAAGTCAGTCTGGTGGTGGTCAAGCCTGCTGCAAACAAATCACTTCTTGCAGTCCATTATACACACTAGTGTTAACAATTAGGCTATTATTTGTTAGAAATTTATAGAAAAACTATAGTAAACAACATCAGGTATTTATTAGAGCATAAAAAACTGTATTAGTAAAGGAATGGCCAAAAATGTAGCCACTTCAATCGCATTTGATAGTAAGTGCTTGCATGATGCAAAAATGTCCTCAAAGGTATAAATATATATACTTTTCCGAAAAAAATACGATCCGAAACGGACAAATATAGTTCAATGTACATAAAGAAACAGAAAAACGGAGTCTGCAAACGTCTCTGTACCAGTGAGCTTAGTTTTCCTCTCGTATCTCTTCTTATCACAGTTCAAAAATTTGAACTGTAAGTCTATGTTTCTAATTTATTTCTGTTTCTATCTACATTGAACTATCGTGAGTTTGTTTCTTTGTTTGTTCACCCATTTTCGTGGAGATAGAGAACTGAAATTATTATAATCTTTACATTTGTTGTGAATTGGCTTTGTTGTAGTTGTATTACATAATAAAAAATCGTATTAGGGGGGTCAGGGTAGCCGAGTGGTCTTGCGTACTCGCCTCGACTTTCTACAATATTATTTAATAATATTGCTCATTAGGGGATGAGAGTAACCTATAATGTATAATAAACTATTATATTCGAGATTAAAAATGAATAATTTTAGAAACAAACTGGAACACAAATGTAAGATAAAATACGAATGTTCTAAGGTAATATCATAAAGACCCATTTCTTTCATTAATAGTAATGCTGCGTAAATAAACTGAATATTTCAATTTACATGTTTGTTTGTTTTAAATATCTTTGATTGTTTATACAACAGGAATTGATGTTGTATTTATTTATGTCATAAAATATTAATTTGTTTTTTACTTTTAAATGATTTTATTTTGCCAAATACACTTACTGTCTATATATCTTGAATCATGTTAAGAATACTATATCAAAAGCTTGGGTCATATAAGAATCTGTTTCCATGCCTTGATAACAACAAACAACAATTAAAATTATCCCTGTCAATCATGTTCAGTGAATTTATTTCAATAACTATTGCTATAATTTCTGAATGACACAAAGGGTCACGGGTAGCCTAGTTAATATATAATAGAAGGAAAACCACCCTTGAATGGCCAAACCAATCGATTAACAAGAATTTTAAAATTATATGGATTGTAATTATTTTAATTAACCTTAATGGATCCAAAACCCGTGAGGGCTAAATAATGATCTTGTATTGCACACTTGTCCTAACCAAACTGTAACCTTCCTGTTTGAAATGTAAACAATAATGACCTTTTAATCAATTCTCTTAAAATATATTAGTTTTAATACCTTAACAGATGTAAATTATATAGCAATACTTAGTTTTAACCCTGAAGATGGTCAATGTGGATTGAAAGGTAGGTGAGTTAGTATAAGTTAATTTATTTGTTAACTCCTTGACAAACTCGCCCAGAGTCATGTTAAACACTTTAAAATATAAAAACACATTTATGAATCTAAATCAAACGTTACCGGGTGGGGTATCTTGACGATTATAATGTAAATTCAATAAGTATAAAGTGGATTTTTAAGAAAAGAATGTAAGTATTTAAAACATGGCTAAAACAATGCACTGATAATAGGTGATATAAGGAATACAACTCACTAGCGCCACTAGCGCTCAGTAGTCCAACTAACACAATCACTTTCTACAAATTTAAATCTAGCGTTAACATTTCTTGTAATAGGAATAACAAACATATCATTTATGTTTAGCTTAGTTTAAAATATTTAGAACAGCTTAGTTTTAGAGACTTCAATGCCGAATCTACGATTCACTTCATGAAATACTTAATGGAACATATAATTTAAGAAGAAGTCAGCCTTATATGTAAGTCATAATAAACTTAAAAAACATATTCATCAAATGGCAGTTAGATGATAGGTGTCATACTATTCATCAAAAGAATGCAATTTTAATATTGAATAAAGGATTTAAATATAAAAGGTGGAGCATATGAATGCATTCATTCTGAGAAACATTAAAAATGATCATGATAAGAAATGATTAGCGTTGTATAGAAGAAGATAAAAGCGATTTTATAGAAGACTATTTTATGATAATAACATATAGAAGATGAAGAAGAATAAAAAAGAAAACGAAGAAGCAACATCCGCAATCCAGGGAGTGAAGCAAGGTCTGCGAGCTGGCAACCGAAATTGAATTCAAGGCCAGCGAGGTCTTGTTCTGTATGAAACCCTAAATTATCCAACCACGTCGTGACCACCTGATCACTGCCATCCTATGCCACTCCCTGGCCAAGGGCTTTCGGTCTGTTCGTAACTAGATGACACATACTCAACGTCGTGACCACCTGATCACTGCCATCCTCTGCCACTCCCTGGCCAAGGGCTTTCGGTCTGCTCGTAACTAGATGACACATCTCAACGTCGTGACCACCTGATCACTGCCATCCTCTGCCACTCCCTGGCCAAGGGCTTTCGGTCTGCTCGTAACTAGATGACACATACTCAACGTCGTGACCACCTGATCACTGCCATCCTCTGCCACTCCCTGGCCAAGGGCTTTCGGTCTGCTCGTAACTAGATGACACATACTCAACGTCGTGACCACCTGATCACTGCCATCCTCTGCCACTCCCTGGCCAAGGGCTTTCGGTCTGCTCGTAACTAGATGACACATACTCAACGTCAAGACAATGTCTCATCATTACAACTCTGGTATAATACCTCCAAGGGCTTTCAGCCTGCTCGTAACTAGATGACACATACTCAACGTCGTGACCACCTGATCACTGCCATCCTCTGCCACTCCCTGGCCAAGGGCTTTCGGTCTGCTCGTAACTAGATGACACATACTCAACGTCAAGACAATGTCTCATCATTACAACTCTGGTATAATACCTCCAAGGGCTTTCAGCCTGCTCGTAACTAGATGACACACACTCAACGTCGTGACCACCTGATCACTGCCATCCTCTGCCACTCCCTGGCCAAGGGCTTTCGGTCTGCTCGTAACTAGATGACACATACTCAACGTCAAGACAATGTCTTATCATTACCAATTCTGCGTATAATAACCTCCGACACGTGCGCCTCTGCAGTCGGTCTGCTCGTAACTAGATGACACATACTCCAACGTCAAGACAATGTCTTATCATTACAATTCTGGTATAATACCTCCAAGGGCTTTCGGTCTGCTCGTAACTAGATGACACATACTCAACGTCAAGACAATGTCTTATCATTACAATTCTGGTATAATACCTCCAAGGTCTTTCAGTCTGCTCGAAACTAGATGACACATACAAGTAAACAATGTCTTATATTACTTGTCATAACCTCCAAGGTCTTTCAGTCTACTCGAAACTAGATGACACGTACTGAACGTCAAGACAATATCTTATCATTATAATTCTGGTATAATACATCCAAGGTCTTTCAGTCTACTCGAAACTAGATGACACATACTGAACGTTAAGACAATGTCTTATCATTACAATTCTGGTATAATACCTCCAAGGTCTTTCAGTCTACTTGAAACTAGATGACACATACTGAACACATTTCAGAGAGAGAGAGTGAAATAGGATGAGAGAGGCATATATACATAGAGAGATAAAAAGGATAAGAGAGAGTTCGACAGCATCATTTTCATATTCTGTCTCTAACAAAAACCATTAATACTTCAATGATCTTAATCCATGATGTAGGTATTTTTGCTGTGGATATCATGTACGAGTATATGTGTTATGTAAATGTATAAAGGTGTCTGTATATATCCATGTTTGTTTATGTATGTTAGAGAGGAAGAGCGATAAACTTAATTAATGATAAACATCATCTCGATAAATTATAAAGAAATTCTTTGTTTCTTAAAGGAATAATTTGGTAAAATATCTCGTTTATATGCTAATTCCAATCAAAGAAGACCCATAGTCGTTCTGACATAACATGTCAAGCCTCAGTCGGTAATGACTTCAAAACCCATTGTGTTTCAAGCTATACCACGTTCATTCATCAATTATTGTAAACTAGCGTTTTTCAAATCTTGCAATAGACTTCGAGGAAACAATATGTCATGTATAATTGACAACAATCTTTTAATCCTTGTTTGTAATAATACTACACAGTTGGGTTTAATCTAAACATGGTTTTGATTGTTTTCTGATCAGGTTTAGTTGTTAAAAATTAATGAAATATACTACTGAAGTAAGTCGTCTAAAGCTATGTAGTCGGTTTAGTCTGGTGCTGGCAAAGGAGGCCAGGTTAGCCAAACACGCTTGCCTTTGGGCTGCTAGATACGGGGTTCAATACCCACTTTGGCTCACGATTTACTCACGCGGGAGTACAAGGCTTCACGAAGACGAAATTAAGCCACTGATACCAAGCCTGCATGATTTTAGGCATGATCCCGTACTCTAAACACTTGATTAGAAATAATTGACATTTTAATATCAATATAATTCGATGTATATATGTATATATATATATATATATATATATATATATATATTCGTATAATTAGGGAGCAGATTTTCTTTCATACAGATTTCATTAAAAACTTTTTGCACCTTTGTTTTAGTTTCTTTTCTTGTTAACTTTTCTAATTTTCTAATTAGTGTTTTGATGTTTTCTGGGAACAATGTATGATGTACTTTTGGACAGTTAATATTTAATTTCTCAGAAAACATCGAAACACTAATTAGTAAATTAGAAAAGTTAACAAGAAAAGAAACTAAAACAAAGGTGCAAAAAGTGTTTAATGAAATCTGTATATATATATATATATATATATCAATGATCAAACCACAATAAGAAATGGGAAAACAAGACTAAGATCTTTCAACCGTAACAAGCTGTCTTCGTCAGAGTCAAAAACCCGACTCTGACGTTATATATATATATAAACTATATTCAAACAAACACGAACATGAGGTGAAGGCATGAAGGTACACATAATAAGGTGAAACACTAAACATTATTTAAAATAATTTAAATAGGTAAAACTATGTGTATATATATATATATAATAGTTAAATAACGATCCATGTTTGGGGCACAGAAAGTAAAAAAAACATATTATTTGGACCATTGGAAAACAAAAAAAAACAAAACAAACAATTAAGAAATGATATTACGAGAAGGAATGGTAAATATTTCTAGCTAAAACATTCAACACTAATTTACCTCAAGCACAGAACCACCTCAAGGCGAACATAGTGAAGGGATTCAATTAAGGTTAACCGAGTTTACGGAATTTCCAATTTTTCAATTTTCCCTTAAAATTCATCTCTTAAATTTCCAATTCTGGGCGGAGATTGCTAAAAACAATTTTCTTTCAAAATTGCCTAATATTATAATAAAAATACCACTACTTGTTTTCATAAAATAATATTTTAAATATTTAAAAGAAAATGGCTAAATTTGATTTCTTTTTACACAAATAAATTACAATTACAAGTTTTTGTATGTGTAGTATTGAGTGGTAAAGTTTTTTCAGAGGAACTGTAATTATCAATTATCACATTCAAAATTATTCATATATGTTTCAAATCAGTCGGACGTTTTTGTCACTTGATATTTTTTAAGTCTTAAATCAAGTTAAAGTGTTATACAAGCCTGAAAATGATTCAAAATGAATCGAAATATGTCTCGATGAACATAACACCAAGCATGAGAGAACAACTGCATTGATTAAGAAAATCCATAGGGGTTAATTGCGTTTATAGAAAATGTGAAAGGGCTAAAAATGAAAATGATAAACACTAAATACGGTGTTCTATTCAACTGTATATGTATATACAGTTCAGTATCTAAACATCAATGTATGAAGTTTAATATATTGTTCAATATTAAAGTAGAATATTTTGAACTTAGTCCATTTCGGATCGTTATTTCACGACTTTTTTGCTCGTATATTCTGTTTTCTAATTAGTTTTCTTTGGTAGATTGAGAGTTCCCAAAGAACTTGTCCCAGACACATAGAAGAAATAAGTCCATAAGCTACTATATATAATACGAGTATTTTTAACTCACGATCTTTAAATTTGTCAAAAATCATCTTCAGGTAGATAACACAAAAATAAACACTAAACTGATATAATCACAACATATGTAGTATCTTATAGGCTTATTTCTTTAATGTCTCTCGGCCAAATCTTTTGAGAATTCTCACCCTATCAAAGGAAACTAGAATACACCAGCAAAAAATTCGTGAATGCGGAATTTTAACAAAATATGACTATAAGAAAATCTGCTGCCATCTATACTAATATATATAATATATATATATATATATTAATATATATATTATATTATATAAAACAAGATTTCACAATAAATACGTTAAATAACAATCAATGTTTAAACCACAATAAGAAATTGTGGAAAAAAGACTAAGATCTTTTTAACCGTAACAAGCGGTTTTCGTCAGAGTCCAAACCAACACAACCGCTAGTTGAAACACCTCAGTCTTTTTTCCCCATTTCTTATTGTAGTTTGAATGTTGATATATATGCATATATATATATATATAATTTGTTTTCTTGACCCAATATTTATATGATTAATTTTTTTGAGGGTTGAAGTCCAATGATTTTAAACTAGTCCTTTTGCCGACGTTTCGACATATATTTATGTCATCTTGGCTACAACATGATTGTTTTACAATTAGCACTACTATCACTACTATTTGGTAATTTGTTACATTTTAATATGTACAGTAACAAAGAGGAATTTGTTGATAAATCAGTTATTTCGACTATAGATTATTTTGTTATACATTGACATAAGGATATTGTTATAATTATTCTGTTGCTTTAGAATTATTTCATAAGTATAGAGATCACTATATGATTACCTTGGAAATCTGTTTATGTTGCGGCATACTTATTTACTACTGTTGTAAACTTATTTATTTAAACTTATTTACGACAGTAGTTAATAAGTATGCTGCCCAGGATGCTGTCTAGTCGGTCTAGACAGTCTAGTCGAAGGTTTTGTCCGGTTAACATTGTTGTTCCTTTAAATAATATACATATATAGTTGGTCCTTATCAATTGCAAAATAATTTGTTGATAAATAAATGGTTGTCGATAGGTTGAAGTATACTGTTTAATAGCTCTAGTTACTGCAATGTTGTAACGATATGCAAGTGACCTTGAAATCTGGAGTATATAGTGTTTTAGCGAGTAAAATCAATTAATGGAAAGACGGCGGGGAGATTTATTTAAGACTGTTACGATACGAGGCAGACGTTGTGACATTGTTAGCTGATTTTATTAACATGTAGATAACAAGAAATCCCAACTGTTGTCTTCAGACTTCTTTGTGCGCCCCACTATCTTTAACAATAAACAATGCCTCATTAGCACAGCTCTTGCATTGTGTCTATTCTCCACCAAATATATCTGCATCAAATTTAAATTATTTCAAGAGACAAAACACAAAAATAATGAGATTAAACCCTACTTATTTATACTTTATGAATAAAATATTTGTTTGTTTTTTTTTTTGTTACGTTGATAACTGATATTTCGGTGTAGCTTTGCCTAGTCGCTTTTCAGGCACTCGAATTTTCGCGGGTTTGGCTTTCGTTGCATTTGTCAAAAATTTTTGAAGGAAATAACTTACCAGCACAGTTGTTCTATAAGAAAAAAGAAAATTAATGCCACTGCATTAATAATAATAGTATAATAGTACACGCCATACTTTTTATTTTAATGAAATAAAAATAATAGCCAAAGAAATGGATGAACAGAGCAGGAAAACTCTAAGAATGTTATATATTAGAAAGGATCAGTCATCCGTTAATTATAGAAGTAATATTTCAAATCCAAATAATATTTATTCGGGTGTGTTAGTGTCTTTTGACACTTCATTGATTTAGTGTCTTTTTGGCCGTCTGGTAAAATTTTGGCCATCTGGTAAAATTTTGGCCGTCTCGCTTTTTTTTCAGTTCAATGTCACGTGTTTATTCAAACTAGATAGTTGTTATTAAAATCCATATACTATTTTTTCTTCGTAAAATAATCTTTAATTTAATACTTGGTTTTTTTGTTTCAAAATTTTATACTTCTGAAGGTTTCTACACTAACGTATTGTCAAAATGTCTATTGTAATTTCTTATTTGTAACTAATTGTGCTTTTTATGCATGTTTGGTTTTTGAATGATTGAATTATTTCTTATATTTCCTCTGTTTTGTACGGCTATGAAAAAGGTTTTAAATAAAAACCAAAACATTGGGAAGGAGATTTTAATTTGAACCTGAAGAACTGACCGAGTCCTCATAAACTTTAGTTTTGAATATATATATACCATGATAAACAGAAACGGTCCGGCAGGACAGATTACACTTAAAATAAACTGTGACACATAGACAGAAACATAACAAACACTCACTTTTCAATATTTCGACCGCCTTCACGGTTCAATATTTCTGTATATATATATATATATATATATGTAGAAATATCACAATTAAACAAGTGCTGCAATCAATAAAGTCCAAACCACAGGGAAAAAGAAAAGAAATAAATAAAAGAAATGAAAAAAAAATGGCTAAGATCTTTCAGCCATAACAAGCAGTCTTCTTCAGAGTGAAAAACCCAAGAGTTGGGTTCTGATTCTATGGAGACTGCTTGTTATGGCTGAAAGATCTTAGTTTTTTCTTCCCCCATTTCATATTATGGTTTGCAGATATATATATATATATATATATATAAGATTATAAAAACGCCGGTAAGTATTCAAACTGTGGAAAGTGAGGGTTGTCTCTAATACATAAAGAATGCTAATTAGTACATATCAATAAAACTATTTCAGACGGATCTGTTGTTGAAAAGACCCTCTGATAAGATAATCAAATCGAATGACGGCAGCAAAAACATCGACCAGCTATAATAAGACGTCTAATTTTTTTTGTCTACACACGTGTCTAAAGGCACGTAGACAGAATAAAAATAGATTATTCGAATCAAAAGCTGTTTATTGTTATCGTTGACCTATTGTACAGGGTCGTATGTGAACAAAAGAGATAAATGGTATAATAATTTAAAATAGTTTGTTGTTTGTTTCTAATATTCATAGGGATAGGCTTCCGTGATATCTTACAAGTCATCAACTATAATGTGCTTAATTGCACCAGAAGCGACCAGGGTTGGTAACACTGTGATGATGTAAAAAGAAAGTTTGTTTTTTTATATACATCATGGTATTATTGGGTTTAATTAAGTATACTTGTACCTGAAGTATGTAAAAAAATAGAATGATTTATAAGGTAGTGAATCAGTTGTGTGTATATTTGCTAACTGCAGGGTAAAAAGTTGATAAAATAGTCAGGGGTCAGGTTAGCAGAGTGGTTATCGTACTCGCCTCTGGGCTTGTAGTCCGGGGTTCGATCCCCACCTGAGTACGTTCTCTCGGAGAGGACGTTAAGCCGTCGGTCCCGAGCCTGTATGATGTCAGGTACTCGTGATGAAAGATCCCTACTCGAAATCCTCTTGAGTTAGGGAAAATTTAGGACTCCCAATATAGAATCTGTAGAATCACCGATCAAACAAAAAGACGGTAAACGGCTGACGTTATCACCCACTAGGGGATCAGTTTAAACAATAAAAAAATGAAATACACGGTAGTCTGAAGCTATAGAAATTTACTACTATAACTTCGGTATTTCTAGTCAGTTATACCACAAAAACTTATCCCTAGGTATATAGATCTATGTTTCCTTATTTTATTTTACACCATTTCCTTTATACTATAGATAACTCTTCGATGTCATTATTTTCTTAGTTAATGCCTGAAAAAGAACAATAGGTGTTCGAAACGAATTGTTTATATTATTAAATTTGTATATGTGGAGGCTATTTGATTAGCTTCTTACTCTAGCATGATTCTTCAGTTTAGAGCATTTATCTTCTAGTTGGACACTGCATGAAAGGAAGACTAAATAATTTCGTCTAGCATGATGGGAAAAGTGAAACGAGAAAAAGTAATGACGAAATGAAGTATGTGGGGGAGAAGAAGTAGACTTTATAGTGGATTTATTTTCAGTAGGCAACAGTGTTGTACAATCAGCATCTTTAGTACTTTTGTATTATACAGATTAGTATATTAGTGGGCCTCCACGCCTGACGTACTAATTGCCATGTGAGCTGTAGTGCATGAAATATTCTTTAGTCAATAGTCCAACTAACTGCTTTACGGAATACCATAGTCTCTTGGTCTTATATAAACTTGTCAATTGTCCCCTAGGGGGACTAGGGGTTCAAACAAGCCTGTAACGCAGCTGCTTAATTACAATTTATCTATGACAACTAACAGAATTTAAAAGAAACAATCATAGAAAATGAAAAATGGCCAAAAATCAGTGGAAACACATCATTGACATGCCCAACTCTGACCATTGTGTCAGAGAAATTTTTTAATTATGTACTTTTGTTATCACGAAAAATGAGTAATTATATCACTATTGACTCCAGTTTTAGGTTGGTTAAGTTTCAGGGGCAGTCTCACAAGGGAAGATACTGGTGGAAAATATATTCTTTAATAATGCTACCTCTCATCAGCAAGTATTCTTCAATATTGACCATTATTAGTTTGTCAATACGAACTAAGACACATAGACTAGCTGGTCTTTAACTTATTTCATTGTTAAAAGGAATAAAGATAAATATTTTATTATCGTTATCAAGTTTTATGTTGTACTGTAGTGCGCACACGATCAAAGTAATAACTGTTTCTTAGTCTTCTGAAGATGATGTTTCAAGCCTAAGAAGTAAAAAGAAAGCCAATTTGAAGTAAATCCTTCAAATGTTTGGTTGGAAATAAGCGTAAAACTCAAGTTGTTTATTACCAAAGGCTGGTGGTATACAAAGCAAAAGCTTTGAATACATCATGCCTTCATCCAATCTCATGTAAGAAAGCAAAAGTGATTTAGTCTAGCTAAAGGAAATTACTTTACAAAATTAGTAGAGATGGGAGAAAAAAAATGAAATAATGGCTTTGGAAGCAATGAATTCAGTTTACGTATTGTTAATTTTATTTTTTTTTTTTTTTGAAGAAATCTGAAGTAGTAATCGATTGTTGAGAGAGATAAGAGTTGTTCGTGACTGGGGAGGAGGGGTGGTTATTAGTGATAGACCGGGGGGGGGGGGGGGGGGGGACTGAAGAAGGAACACAAAACAAGAAAGAAAAGCCTGGCCGGCTGCCAAGGTCAGCCATGGGGGCTGGCCACCTCCTAACATACATTCGGAACAGCTTGCTTTCCTGTCTTTCCATAGTCACTTGAGGCTGCTGCGCACTCTGGTCACAGATACTCGACTTCCTCTCTCGGCTGTATAGCCCTACGTCTACAGACTATGCATCCGCAACCCTTCATTGCTTTAATTTACATATATTACATATCAGAGAAAAAACACTAGCATATAACATCTTTATATTTTGACCAACATTTCAGGAAAAGAAAACACGTGGACTAGGATTTTCAAAAGAACATAGAAAATAAATCACTCAACACACTACTATATTTTGAAGTCCTCGTCGTCAGGCATGGATGTGACTCACTCCAAAGGCTGATAACGACTCTATATAACGCTATATACCATATATATATATATATATATATATATATTCCTCTATATATAGATCGCTTCTTACGGTTGAAAGATCTTAGTCTTGTTTTCCCATTTCTTATTATGGTTTAATCATTGATTGTTATTTCATGTGTTGATGTGAAATCTATATATATATATATATATATATATAAATTACAGAGAAATAACACAGAAGGAACTGAGTCAGGGTTTCATCATTTGTAATTTTTACTTCTCTACAAGTAATCTATAGCGAACATTAAAACATTAAGTTTCAAGATTTTCACTGATTTACATGTTTTAAGGTCTCCAAAGTCCATTTAAAAAATTAAAGTAATAAAAAGCTGAAATAAAATCTGAAATTTTATATCAAAATGAGTTTTTAAGGTCGTCTATATTTTGTCGATAGAAAACTGAATAGAAAGCAATATTTGTGATCTTGGAAAGTAAGGAAGGCTGAATATGTTGTCAAAGATTAGATAGAAAACAAAGCACCTTCAACATGGTTTACACAGTATGGATTGTTTTTCTTATCTCAAGAAAGAGTTTTGTTTCTCTTCTTACTTATTGTCACAAGAATAGAATCCTGTCAACCGCTGCTCATTGTACCCAGCTTCGATAAGCTTTTTCTAACTCACAAATGTTACATATACCGTTGAAGTTTTATAACGTCTTTTTAACACTTTATACAATTTATTTATGTGTGTGTGTGTATGTGTGTGTGTGTGTGTGTGTGTGTGTGTGTGTGTATATATAAAGTTATAATGGCCAAACGAAGTTAAAGTTACACATGGTGTATGCAAATCACGCGGTATACACTCAATCATGAGTTTTCAACGATTAAAACCAAAAATTAGAGACTGTAAGTGTGTGCTTTTAATTTCTCTATGTTTCTTTTTCTACATTGAACTATATTTGTCCGTTTCGGATCGTATTTCCAACGAAAAAGTATATATATATGTATATATTTCCTGTTTTCCTGTTTACAATATATATATATATATATTATATATATAAAGATTTCACATAAACACGTGAAACAACAATCAATGACCAAACCACAATAAGAAATGGGAAAACAAGACTAAGATCTTTCAACCGTAACAAGCGGTCTTCGTCAGAGTCAAAAACCCAACAGAGTCAGTTGGGTTTTTGACTCTGACGAAGACCGCTTGTTACGGTTGAAAGATCTTAGTCTTGTTTTCCCATTTCTTAATGTGGTTTGGTCATATATATATATATATTGTAAACAGGAAAACGATCACAACTAACGTTTCACGGTAAATCACAAACACAGAACAAAGAAAGAAACACACTTACTCTCTCTAATTTTCGGTTGAACCGTCATCAGGAGAGTTCCAATAGGCACACCAAGCGCACTTGTGAAGCGACGGTTAGAGACCAACCGTCTCCAACCGTCGCTTCACAAGTGCACTTGGTGTCCCTATCTCAACTCTCCTGATGATGGTTCAACCAAAAATTAGAGAGAGTAAGTGTGTTTCTTCCTTTGTTCTGTGTTTTGTTGAAGCGTATATATATAACTTTAAATTACACAAAACATGATACAGAAAAAAGATAAAATACACACTAACTAAATTCAATATTTCGAACTCTTGTTCGTTATGAGGAGATGACTAGAAGAGACGACGAAGTGAGAGAGATCTTCCCATGTCAAAGAAAGGAACACGGGTCATATATATAAATATATTTGGTGGTCTATAATATTTGATGAAATTCAAGCCATGGGCTTATTATTAGAAAAAAAATAATCTTATTAAACAATACAAATCAAAAAAGAAATATGCCTGGTATCTAAGACGACACTTTGACCTTTACTTATATATGCAGTGTCGGCTTTCTAGTGTTAAGCTTCCTTCATGCCATCATGCAGTAAAGTTTTGAATAATAGCAATTAAATATCACAGGTGGGTTCATGACTTGACCCAAAATCAGTTGGAAACCAATGCTCTAAAGGCTTACACACATTGTGCTCTCACGAAGAGTTTTAAGTAAAATGTCTTCATATTTCTGTTTTCGACTTTTAAATGCAGGCCGATAGTTTGGGTTGCTATACGAGAGTATAAAAAAGGGTGAACATTCTACAATGTTCATTGAGTTTATTAAAATTAATTACCAATTAAAACTAATTAGCAAATTAATTAAGACTAATTAACGTATTGATATTTCCTAACAGTTACCGTAAACTAACTTAACAAATAAATGATCAAAATCTCATCGACATTTCTGGAAGTTTAACTAGAAAGTATTGATAGAAATTTCGTCTTAATACAATTAACTATATTGAATAGTTAACTGATTGGGTTGGGTTTTAATGGCCGACACAACCACTAATAAACCTTCAGTCTCAGCCGTTCTTTCAGAATATTCATCCTCACAACCTTTCAAGAAAGCTGTTCACCTTCTTCATCTTCCATTAATTCCATCTTGAACTTTAACAATGTCGAATTTAGTCCGAGATTTATCAAGTTCTTTTTTTTTTTTTTTTTTAAATATTAATTTTAGCTGAACTTCACGAGTCTTGTCTGAAACAACTTAAATATGTGCTAAACATGTTTTTTTTACCTTGTTGATATCACGCTAATTAATTAAAATTAAAAAGCTAACTATAATTAGAGTTCCTTTAATTCCTATAATTATAATTAAAATTAATTAGCAAATTAATTACTTTAAATAAAATACAATAACTCTTAAGCAAACAACCTCAGTTGTACTTATAACTCGCTATTATTTAATGAGACATACCGATGGATGTACTGGTGTCAATCCGGCTTAGGAAGTCAAAAAATAATAGAGTTTAAAGTGATTTTTTTCTTCAGTTGCTATCTATTATAGTGATTATATATTAATATATACATATTAGTGATCAAACCACAATAAGAAATGGGAAAACAAGACTAAGATCTTTCAACCGTAACAAGCGGTCTTCGTCAGAGTCAAAAACTCAACTCAGTTGAGTTTTTGACTCTGACGAAGACCGCTTGTTACGGTTGAAAGATCTTAGTCTTGTTTTCCCATTTCTTATTGTGGTTTGATCATTGATTGTTGTTTCACGTGTTTATGTGAAATCTTTTTATACATATTAGTGTATATTGGCAGCAGATTCTCTTGTAAACATATTTTATTAAAGTAGTCCACTTGTCACAGTGGACTTGTTTTTTCACAATGATTGTCTACTTCTATTAACATCTTAATTTTAATCATTTTAATGTTTGTTTAACCTTTGAAAAATTGTTATTAACTTGATTTAATCTGTTTATACCATGTACCTGACGATGATTTCGGTGAAATCGAAAGCTTGTAAGTAGAAAAATATATAATTGAGTAAGCTACAAAATTATTTCTTTGATGTCCATTCTATTTTCTCCTGAAGACGGATCAACCGAAAATATGAGTTTGTAAGGGTGTCTTTTTCTCTGAGTGTTGATTTTCTTCGCTTTTGAGTATATATATATCATAAATGTATCCTATATATATATATATTTATATTATATATATAATATATATATATTTATATATTAACTGATATTTTATTATTATTTAATATATAATATATAAAAAATATATACGAATTTAAAATCGAAAAAGAATAACTCACAGAGTAAAGAAACACATAAACTCAAATTTTTGGGCAATCCGTCTTCAGGAGAAAACAAATAAGGAGACGAAGCACGCTGAACACGCAACAACAAGACTTGTGTATGGACACTTCACTGATGAAAAAATCGAGGGCCAGAGTGAGAATCTTACGCGGCAGCTACCAGGAGTGAGCATGCAAGACACTGGGCTACCCTCACCCTCTATAGAGATCAGAATGATTTTAAAATGTAATAAGTCTTATATTTTAGCATAGAGAATTCAAAATTACTCTAAGATTATTTGCTACATTTGTCAATCTGAGATACATAGCTTTATGATATACGTCGTATAAGGCACACACATTGGGAGTATAGTCCAAACAAATGAAAAGGTTGTTATTGTGGGCCATGAAAGGGTGGGTGGTATCACCTGGAGTGACTCAGCGTGCCCTGCCGTATCTCCGCCCCGCTATCTTCCCCACAGATATGTACCGTGCACCAGATAATGGACGCACTTACCGACTTATCTTCCATTGACCGCTTCCATTAGTAAGTCTTCAAGCACCTTTTTTTTATAGTCGGTCTTTCTTCCCTCCTACCCTTCTCTATTTTATTAGGGGGGGCCTCAGTCGGTCGTGACAAATATCTTCAAACGGAACCTCTTCTTTTTTTTCAAACTCAAATGTTCTCACTTCTTTCTAAATGGTTACACGACTATTGAACACGCTTTCTGTTTTTCAATAGACGATAGACTCAGATACTGATATCAGTCCTGTCAAATCTCGTTTCGATTGTATCCTCTGTAAAATAGTACTAATATTAACTATGCATCAAAACAGTTCACTAATATGACGCCTTTTTGTTTGTCTGTTATGAAATTCCTGTCGTGATTTTAAAGATAGACACATAACAGTATGTGTCATAAAAATACCTTGATCAGGCTACTTCAAAAAGTATGCTTCACATACGTAATAGGTATTAAACTGCACGCACACACAAAAGACTGGCTGCAATAACCTCGATACTAACATTCACTGCTTGAGGGATAAGTTACGAGTAGCTCAGTGGTTAACGTACTCGCCTCCGAAATGGTAGATCTGAGGTTCGATCCCCACCTGACTCTAGATTTATTCACACCGGAGGTGAATAAATCTGAGTATGTCGTCCCTCGAAGATGTTAAGCCGTCGGTTCCGAGCCTGTACGATGACAGGTACTCGTTAAAGATCCCTGCTCGAAATGCATTTGAGTTAGGCAAAATTTAGGAGTTCGAATGTAGAATCTATAGAATCACCGATGAAATAAAAAGCCAGCAAACGACTGATGTTATCACCCGCTAGGGGATCAGTTTAAACAATAAAAAAAAGAATCACTGCTTAGGCGGCCAGAATAGCCCACTGGGATACGTGTTCACCTCTCGACTGGTAGATTCGGGGTTCGATACCCATTCTGATCCTCGATTTATTCAAGCGGGAGATGAACAAAATCTAAACAGGATAGATTTTATGGTCCGTCATCCACGGAGACGACGTTAAACCGTCGGTCCCGAGCCTGTACGATGTCAGGTACTCGTTAAAGATCCCTACTCTAAATACATTTGAGTTAGGCGAAATTTAGGACTCCCACTGTAGTATGCTCAGCGTGTACTTTCAGGAAGCCTTAATCTTTGACTTCCTAATCCTAATCTGACATCCACTGATATGTATGAGTCACAAAGGTATTCTCCGTATCTCTTACTAAAAATACATCTGACCTGTATATTTCATCGTCGTACTAAATTTAGAGTAGAGATCTTTAAGGAGTATCTAACACCATACTCACTCGTGACCGATATCTGGACTTCCTTTCCGAAGGACGGATTGCTCACGTGAATGAATCGATGGACAGAGTGCGTATCGAACAAAGGATCTCCCAGCCCTAAGTGAAGCACATTACCATTGGGCTAACCTGGCCCACAAGCATTCGATGTTAGTACGGAAGATATTTTAAACCAGATGTTTGTTCAGAAGGTATTTAAAATCGACGTTTTAGTTTTATTTAAAGCCTTTTCCATATGCCAACAATACGAAGAAAATATAGTGATCAAAAAGCAATTCGGATTTACAGAGATATCAGAAATGTACGATGACAACGTATAGAATGTTTCCAATGTAAATATTTGGGAACTAAAAAGTGAAAAGACTTACATAATTATATTATTCTAAATTGAAATACACTTAAATATTGCAATAGAAGTTATAAATGAATACATATAGAAAAGAGAACTTTAAATAATCTGTCAGTACAAATAAAAACTAAATTAATCGTCCTTTTTTTAAATATACCTCATATATATGTAGAAACTTTCTTTTTAAGTCCCGAGTACTGTTTTCTTTTTCAAGTTATTTAATATTTAAGAGTTTTTTTTTATAGTACAGTAAAAGCTTGGTTGATGAAGAAGAATTGATAGACTCTCTGTTGTTTCTAAGGTAACGTTGTTAGGTAACACCCTGCCTTTGGTGAATAATAATAAGGCTGCAGTGATTCTCGTAACTCTCAGAGAGCTTCGAGCCAGTGCTGCCACCTATTAGCTTGCCTAAGCAAAACACTTTATTTCATTCTTAAATCAAATCCTCTATCATTTCTTTAGAGCATAAAACAAGAGATTTATTTCATTTGTGTCTTTAACGAAAGATGATTTCACGATTTATTGTACATTATTGTTTCCATCCAGTATATTTGGATATATTTGTCTAAAATTATAGAGGTCGTAAATAGACATGTTGTTAGGGTCAGCTGAAATATTGTGTGGTTCACTTAAAGATCTTATTGAACGTACCCAGAAATCTTCTACAATACAACCAGGTATCTTCTAGGGTACAATTAGAAGTCTTCATTATTGTACCATCATCTAAGACACATCATCTAAGACACATCATCTAAAATCTAAGACATCTATCGATATTATCAAGAGCGCATCTTTGACCAGGATATAGTATTGCTACTCCTGGTACTCACCTAAACGTTATCCAGGGTACTCCCAGAGAGTACCTAGTGAAAATCTACTGCAAACCTAGACAGCTTCTAAAATGTTCCTAGATATAACCACAGGTACAATCTAATAAGGTTTGCCAAGAGTACTTGTAAGACAACCATAGATATCATCTAAAATACACCTACAAGTCATACTCTAGGATGCACTTATCACTTAGGAGGAGGCTTGACAGCTTTTAGGCCAAAAATATAATCATCTAGGGTGTTTTAGAGGGTTTCTAGGGTAAATTTAGGCATCATCCAGGTGATCCTACAAAGTTTCTAGGATGTACCTAGATAGAATCAAAGTGGTATTTAGAAAGCTTTAGTCTTCAAACAAAATCTACTACAGTTTCCCAAGACAACTTTAAGGACACTCATAGAGATTATCTAAGGTACTCTAGAAGCCAGCCCTAGGGTGTATCTAAACATCCTCTTGGAAACAATGTAGGTCTCTTTTAGGGCACACCGAAACGTACAAAGACATTTTATACAATCTACATTATATATCGTCGACTGAGCTCCTAGACAGCTACTGATATGTAACTATCATGGTAGTTTTATTTATTTATTTATTTATTATAATTTGATAGACATCAAACAGGGCCTACTTCAGTAGTTTATAGTGGGTAATTAAATGTCATCCAGGAATTACCTAGGCGGCTATTGGGGTAGACCAAAACATCCACTAGGATCTGGATAGGCATAGGCTAGACATTACCTAGACATCATCTAAGATATGCATAGGAATAAGCTGGACATTACCTAGACATCACCTAGGATCTGGATATGAATATGATAGACAATACCTAGACATCATCTAGGATATGCATAGGCATATGATAGACATTACCTAGACATCCTCTAGGATCCGGATAGGCATAAGCTAGACATTACCTAGACATCATCTAGGATATGCATAGGCATATACTAGACATTACCTAGACATCACCTAGGATCTGGATATGAATATGATAGACAATACCTAGACATCATCTAGGATATGCATAGGCATATGATAGACATTACCTAGACATCCTCTAGGATCCGGATAGGCATAAGCTAGACATTACCTAGACATCATCTAGGATATGCATAGGCATATACTAGACATTACCTAGACATCCTCTAGGATCCGGATAGGCATAAGCTGGACATTACCTAGACATCATTTAGGATCTGGATAGGCATAAGCTAGACATTACCTAGACATTCTCTATGATCTGGAAAGCCATAAGCCAGACATTACCTAGACATTCTCTAGAATCTGGATAGGCGTATGCTAGACATCTAGACATCTCCTAGGGCACACCCAGACTCTATTCGTAATCTATATAGCAGGGACAGGTGTACTGGGCGGGCATGTCTATTTACAGACTGTTATCTGTCATGTAATGAGTTATATTACGTCCAGTGTCTTCAGGACAATGCACACGTAATAACTGAATTCAGGCAGAACCCTTGCTGGGATGTCATAACAAAAGGGTTAGAGATATCTTGTGTAATTAAATGTTTCCAATAATAACCTGATATTAAATCCTTACAGCAACGCCTAGAAATAGCAACAATTCTTAATATTAAATGAAAGGAAAACCTATGTAACACATAAATCATGGAGATAATTATTTTACAGTATTGCGTATTACAAATATGAAAGTAATATGTTATACATGTTAATTATTTAATATAAGTAATTATATTATTATATAATCACAGTAAAGTATTATATAGCAAAAACAGAAAAATCACCATAAACAAACTATAATGCAATCAATGAAGCTTAAAATATCTCATATACTTATAAAACTTCATGTATATATACTAAATTGAATAAACAGTCCACATGGACTATAAAACTTTAAATTACACAAAGCACGATACAGAAATAGGAGGAATAAAAAGCACACTTACTGTATTCTCAATATTTCGAACTGTTCTACGTCATCAGGAGTAGACTAGAAGGGAGGACGAAGTGAGAGAGATACCGCCACGTCAAAGAACGGATATATATATATATCAGTGACGTGCGGTGAGGTTCATGACAGGTGAGGCACTGACTTCATCACCGTTAAATTTACAAAAATATGAACCTTACAGATTACCTTTATCACTATTTGATTGGCAGTAGTTTATGTTTAAATCTCATATCAGCTTCCTTTTAAAACATTTTAACGTTTTAATTTTTGAAATGCACTACTCCATTTGCAAAAGTAAGGAAGGTAAAAAATAAATTGCTAGCTTTTAGAGTGCTGTCGCTGACTGTATTTTGTTGCTGAATCACAAAGAAGAACCCCTGTAGTCACAGGCGAACCCCACCATGAGGCAGCAGAACTGCGTGCCTCACTTAGTGACTCTTCGCACAGCAGGCGGCAGACTCACCGCACATTTCTTTTCAGTATCTAAGCAATAGTTGCGAAAAACCATTGATTTTGAATAAAAAAAAAGTTAAAAATGCTGACAAATATCTTTACAGCGCAATTCACTGGATAAATATAACCATTTAGATATGTACAATTCATTTTGCATTTTTCCTTTCCAAGATTATCAAGTGAGGCAGTGCCTCACCTGCCTCCCCTGACTGCACGTCCCTGATATATATATACATATATATATATATATATATATATATATATTATATGAGCTTACATCGGCCAGTGGACGCATTTACGTCTCCGTTCCTTCATTCTTTCTCCTTTTATTTTCTTTCTTTCTACTCTCCTGAAGACGGCAAGACGCCGAAATTATCGAGATTCGTGAGTATTCGTCTTTTTTCTTGTGTTCTCTAGCTGTAACCTTTAATATATATATATATATATATATATATATATATATATATATATATAAAGAGAGAGAGAGAGAGAGAGAGAGAGAGAGAGAGTGAGAGAGAGCACTGCCTTCCACCCAAAATCCTGAACGCACATACCTCTTGTTCTTCCCTTGTACTGTTTTCCTGATGACGAACTTCGGTTCGAAATATTGATCCAGTAAGTGTTCTCGTTTTTTATGTGTTGTTTTTTTTTCTGCTATCCATCTGTCCGGTTTGGACTGTTTAGTAATTTTAATAATATATATATATATATATATATATATATATATATATATATATTTTAAATATATACACTCCTGTGTATTTTAGGAGCAGACCTTCATTCAAACATGTTTTGTTAAAAATTATGCTAATTTTTATTTTTGTCCTTTTGCGAGTTAATTTTTCTAACTTTTTGACTCTGTCTTTCCACCTTTCCAGTAAGATAAAAGCAATTCACAAATATATATACAAAGTGAATTGCTTTAAACCTTACCAGAAAGGTGGAAAGCCATAGTCAGAAAGTTAGAAAAATTAACTCGCAAAAGGACAAAAAGCGCACTAGTGAAGCGACGGTTGAAAACCAGCAGTGTTGTCACACGCGTGCCCGGTTCAAGTGAGATAACAGAAATTAACTACGAATAAGGTAAGAAATATAAAGTGAAAATGAAGAAAATTAGGAAATAGAAATAATAAAAACTTAACAGATAATAATGAAGAAAATAAGAGGAAAATAGTTGAAACAAAATAAAATCCAGGAATATGAATAATAGATACTTAAATAATAATAATAATAATAATAATGAGGATGATTCGAATAAAGTTGTAAGTATAATAATTTAAGATAAAAATGAAAGGATAATATTAAAAAATAATAATAGTCAAAGGTAAACTAATCTCTAACCAATCAGAACAGCCCTACCTTTTTAAATTCAAACCTGGTTTACAACGCGCATTTACAAACCAGATATGTGCCTCCTCAGATGCGCGTAAGGTGACCGTTTTACTATCTGGAGGAACTTGTCGTAATATCTGTCACACACATATACGTGTGTGTGTGTGTGTGTGTGTGTGTGTGTGTGTGTGTGTGTGTGTGTGTGTGTGTGTTCATGTGTTTATAGTTTTTGTACTGTGGGTGGTACACCAGTTTATCTGTTTTCCCTTTGAGTCTGCTTTATATATTACATACATATATATGTTACTTTGTTCTAAATATTGTTATTATTAGATACCACATAAAACTAATGTCACAACAACATAACAAAAACATCACACACTACTGATTCATACTCGCTATAAAGATTTAAATCACCAAACAATTGAATACTTGAAATAGTTTGAATGAATTAAAAGAAGCAAGATAAATAATAGATGGGATGACTGGAATGTTTACGACGCGAGGAATGGCTGTTTTGAAGTACTTTCAATTAGTCGTTTGAACATAACACGGGATAACAAGGACTGGTTTGTATTGAAGGCAGCAAGGACGGATGTGTCTTTTCTTGAATATCAGATTCAAGTCTCCTACATAAGGGGGTCTTGTCTTTTTAATTCTCCTCTGGCGTGTACCAACGTGACGTGAATATCTGGGAGCTGGTTAAGTTTTTTTTTTTTTTTTTTTATTTAAACTACTTCCGACTAGACAACAAGCTCAGTACAAATATTACATTAGATAGGAGCAATGGTTCTGAATAATTAATAACCTATTGGATTGCATGAAATGGTATTGAATCACTGGTATGTAGACGTATGGTATGCAATAAGTAAATCCTGATTCCATTTACTATACCACACAAAACCTTGTAAACCTGCTTTTGTTCCCTTCGCCAATGTTGCATAGCTTTGCCCATTTATTCATTGACATAGGTCAGGTTGCAGGGGCAGTTCTACAAGTGAACAGACCCTTGTATATATTTCTTAATATTGCTGTAAATCGGCAGCAAATCTTCTAGTAAGCAAATATTGTTAAAAGTACCTGCAGCTTCTGCTCTCACGATTATCCAAGGTACTAGTATTATCCAACGAGAGGAAAATGTTGATAAACTGCATATTTTAAAGGCTTTATATATTAAATAAAGAAACCCCTCTATCAATCTTTTGTTTGATCGGTGATTTTACCAATCACCATGAAGAGTTGGATATTATGGCACACGATAGATACATTAACATAAAACCAAAACTCACCTGATCCCAATGAGTTGATTTTATCACTTATGGTATATAAAATTTCAGTGTAAGCCACTCCAGAGTTTATAATTTCTTTTTTTAGTTGTATCCTAATGATTTTTGTTTGTTTTTTTTTATTATGTTTCTGTCTTTACTTTGTTAGGTGGCAACACTGAATAGGTGGTTCTATGAAAGGAGATACCACTCAACACTGGCTTGTCTTCCAAGTGGCTTGCTTTTTTTTCCTTCTTGAAAACGATACATCTCAAAATATCGTTGTAAGCTATATCCTCTACGTATATTGGAACTAGATATTCATAAAAGATAAGAGAACAAAAAATATTGTATGAAATGAAATAATCTGTTTGCGATTAATTAAAGAATAACGTAAATAACAACTCTAGTTGCTCAAAAAAAAAAACCATTAAAAGACTATATATTATAGCAACTGAAATGTCTTATTCCAAGCTATAAACTTAAAACATAAATCGCATAAACGCTTAAACCAATACCGGCTTAATAACCTTTCTCACCATTACTCTCCTAATACTTTGAATAATTGTGCTCTAAATTTACCCCCCCCCCCCCCCCCCCCTAACACTGCCATTCTCTCGCAGTACATTTCATTTCCATCTAAATAACTTCTATAGTTCTTGAATCTTTGAAGAATAGGTCAAATCGCTAAATTCTCCTACCACTCCCACTGAAAGCTTCCATGTTTTCATTATTTATTCTTGTATAGGATTCTCGTGCGTCAAACACATTATTTCTTTACCTACTTTGTTTATTTTTATTATTATAATCATTATTTTTTTTTTCTTTACTATAAGCAAAATATAGTGATCGAGAAAAAATTCAATCTCGAGATTTTGACGGAATTACATGTTTTGAGGTCTCCAAAGTCGATTTATGACGTCTTTTCAATGATATTTCTCTGTGTGTGTGTGTGTGTGTGTGTGTGTGTGTGTGTGTGTGTGTGTGTGTGTGTGTGTGTGTGTGTGTGTGTGTGTGTGTGTGTATGTGTGTATGTGTGTGTGTGCGGGTGGATGGATGAGTGTGTTTTTTTTTGACAAAGGGAATGAAAGTTATTTTTTAAAAAAACACTAGCATGACATAAAATTTTCAGTATCATAATTTTATAAAACACCAAACAAAAGTAAAACATAATTCAAAATTCAAAAACATTTTTTTTTAAAAATAGCAAATTAAATTAGCCTACTTCTTAAATGAAAAATGACCTTAAAACGACATTTTTTCTTACAAAAAGAAAGCGAAGCCATTTAAAATATCCCTGTTTTAAAAAGTCGATTACCATTTTATTTTGGATAATAGTATGATACATCACAAGAATAAAGCAGGCTCACAAGTGTGTCATACTTCATGATAATGTTAGGAATTGAAAGTGTTATGTTCTTAAAACTGCACTGAGTGGAAACTTATAACAGAACAGTTCATTTTTCATTTTATGTTTTCAAAAGATACGAGTACCACTGAAGAAACATTGGACCTTTACTTTTAGTATGTTTCAGCGAGTTTGATTCAATAACTATGGACGCTTTTTTAGATTCTTATAATACTATGGTACACTATATAAGAACACATATTTATTTTGGTTTATGTAAAAATATGTTAAGTATTTTTGATAAACTGGAATCAATATATTTTATTTTTATTAGGGAAAGGGTGAATAATAAACTCTCTGATTTAGAGGTCACTTAAATTAGGAAAACAAAACAAATAGCTATTACAATTGAAAAATTGGGTACAAAGGTCAATGGGGAAGTGTGAGAGGATAGCGAGATATAGTGTGTGAGAGTGAGAAGGAGAAGAAAGAGAGCGCGATATGAATATAGAGAGGGGGGGTGTGTGACAGAGATGAATAGTGAGTGGGAGCGAGAGAGGAGATGGCAATTAAAGATGGTGGCAAGCATAGAGGTTTTATATCAAATATTCGACCAGAAAATTAAAAATATCATTTTTTTGAAAAAATATTGTTTACAATTATCTAGTATTTATTTTAATAACTTGATAACTACATGTTTTTATATCCATTTCTAGAATTGATATTTAAAGAACTATACTCTAAATAAGTAAATTCCAGACGCCTTTTGCAGAGTGTTTCAAATCACAATTAATAGAAGTGAATCTCTAATTAGCCTAAAATTAGCATACAATATATAGAAGAGATGAACCGGCTCATTACAAATGCTTAGTAAAATAATATAAAACAACTCGACTAAGAAATTTAATTATTTATTGTTAATTTCATTGCAATGAACTTGTTTTAAGTATTGTAAAGAAATTATTTTAGATTAGCTTAATAAATTTTAACTTTTAAACTAAAAATGTATTGTTTGTTATTAATAGTTCCCTTACATTCATTCTACTGGGAAAACCACCCCCACTAAGCCTTAACAATTGCGTCTTAATTTATTATGAAATCAAATAATATTTAAAAAAATGATATTTATGAGTTTTCCATTCTTGCACTGATGCAAGTTCTGTGCACTAAAGTAAGAATTAAAGTAAGTGAAATAAAGCAGAACCTTAGTACAAGTATTTACTTCTTTATATTATATGTTTATAAATTGATAGCACCTTTGACTTTGAAATAGTTAAATTTCATATTTCTACAACCATAACAATATACAATAAATAAACAAAATAAATAATAAAATAAATAAATAAAAGAAACATAGAGAAATCAAAAGCACACACTTACAGTTTCTAATTTTCTGTTTGAACCGTCTTCAGGAGAGATAAGAGAGGGAAACCAAGCGTACTGGTTCAGTGATGGTTGGAGACCCAACAGTTCCTCTCCTGAAGACGGTTCAAATGGAAAATTAGAGACTGTAAGTGTGTGCTTTTGATTTCTCTATGTTTCTTTGTCTATATTGAACTATATATATACATATATATAATTTGTTTAAACCGATCCCCTAGCGGGTTAAAAACGTCAGACCTAACGGTCTTTTTGTTTGATCGGTGATATACATTACATTGTGAGTCCTAAATTTTGCCTAACTCAAATGAATTTAGAGTAGGGATCTTTAACGAATACCTGACATCGTACAGGGTAAGGGACCGACGGCTTAACGTCCTCTCCGAGGGACAGAACGCTCAGATTTATGCACCTCCCAAGTGAATATATCAAGGGCCAGAGTGGGTATCGAACCTCCGACCCACCAGTTTAGAGGCGACACCTTAGTCACTTACCTAACCTGGCCTCTTACAATGATTAACTTTACTATAAGTAAAATATGGAAGTGGAGAAGAATTATACTTTTGTAGTCCCCTAAATACATTTTGCTTTTTTTTTTCACGTGCGAGTGTGTGCGGAAGGGAATGTGTTTTAAAAAGTTTGTGACCAGGCTACGGGTCAGAGAAAATTGTAAAATTTGCAAATATAAATAGTTGTGCGTATAGCTTTTGGGGAAAACTACATAATAGTGGTGGTACTCTGTTGTACAGTATGTGGAAACAGTTTTTCCCTCTTCTTACTATTATAAAATAAAAAAATTAAGGCTTAAGATTACATAAGAACTACGAATAAAAATTCCAATTTTTACTGCTGAATAATTTGGTTTGCTTTAAGAGAACTTAATGTAAAAAAAAACTCTCACAATCTGTACAGAGTCCCATGCTACATAATTCCTGGTGCCATGGTATATAGTATAAAATCGGCCTCCTCCAGTAGTATAGTCGATCCAGTATTCCTGTTTGATAGTCATCATCCTTCTCTATTATCATGAAATACCTAAGCTACTCGGCATTGTCCGGGCAGTAGATTATGCCCCAGCGTTTTGTTTATAGGCGGTATATCCCAAAAAAGGATCCTGATCAAAATCAAAATACCGTTGTTTGATCCTTCCTGGGGGCCAGGTTAGC
Organism: Hermatobates lingyangjiaoensis; assembly: GCA_026182355.1. Lineage (NCBI taxonomy): Eukaryota > Metazoa > Arthropoda > Insecta > Hemiptera > Hermatobatidae > Hermatobates > Hermatobates lingyangjiaoensis. The sequence continues at coordinate 225,700 of JAPFBL010000419.1, forward strand.
TCAGTGGTTAACGTACTCGACTCTGAGCTGGTAGTCCGGGGTTCGATCCTCATCTGAGTACATCGTCCCTCATAAAACGTACACTAATTTAAACTTTAATGTAGTATACATGTATTAAGCGTGAATATTACGTCAATTTTACGACAAAAATGATTGCTAAGTCGCTAATAGGATATACCAGCCGCCCACCTCTTTATAAATATATTAATTCATATAAAACTAAAAATATATTGACTTTTGCTCTTTTTATATTGATAATTGTATATTAATAGAATATATTATCTTATCATAGGTCGAGTACAAATATAGAACGTTATTCTGTGATAAGCGATTTTAACTGACGATGATTCATAACTGTCAGAAGTGTTTGATTGCAGCGTTGTGACCTTACGATGTTTTTAGCTCATTGATATAGATTTATTTGCCGCTGTTAAGGGCTCAGGGGCTCTTCCTATGGGTTCTCTTTCAGTTCGGGGGCAGAACCCCTGATTTGCATGTGCCTGTAAGTCGGCTTCTCGAGAGGGCATAGGTGTTGTGCTTTGTGACCACTGACCTAGCCTGTAGTCAAGCAGGCTAGTAGGACTCCAGGGTCTGGAGTTCCGCTCGAGAAGTCCTTAAAGATTGTTTCTTAGCGGAGGATCACCAAGTCCCGTCAACGGTGTTGGACTAGTGGTACCTTTGGCTTCTCACCCAGGTACCTTTGGGAGTCACTGAGTGACTCCTATCGGGAGGTTGCCTGCCGAGCAAGAAAAAGGGAGTTAGACCCTCGACCCTTACCATTGGGAAAAGTCCTTGAACTTGTCTGATTGGACTTGAAAACTGGTACTTACTTAGGTGAGAGTAAGTTAGGGGGGGGGGGGGGTAGTTTTACTTAAAGACATAGACTTAACCTGCAGTTTATTTTCTAACGCCTAATCTTAACTGAGACGAGCCCTGGCCGAGGGTAATTCCCTTTTGGGGGGACAGCCCAATTCAAAAGAGTCGTATGGTAGTCCTAAAAAAGTCCCACCTGCAGGTATCTATACCCATAGTTTGCCTCGTTATAGTTAAGATTTGACCTCTAGATGTCACCCACTTCCTTATTGTTACTACATTCTAAATACCATTACATTACAAAAAGGATGACCTGTGATTCTTCAAAAGCAAGACTAGCTTAGATCTTGAGCGTTATATGATTTGATATCTTGCAAGAAGCTCCTGATTTGAACTCGTGTGATTGGGATATTTATTCTTCTTGTTTGACTATTTAAAAACAAATTATTCAGCCATCGGTCTCGATAGTATTCAGCCATCGGTCTCCATAGTATTCAGCCATCGGTCTCCATAGCATTCAGCCATCGGTCTCCATAGTATTCAGCCATCGGTCTCCATAGTATTCAGCCATCGGTCTCCATAGTATTCAGCCATCGGTCTCCATAGTATTCAGCCATCGGTCTCCATAGTATTCAGCCATCGGTCTCCATAGTATTCAGCCATCGGTCTCCATAGTATTCAGCCATCGGTCTCTATGTATTCAGCCATCGGTCTCCATAGTATTCAGCCATCGGTCTCCATAGTATTCAGCCATCGGTCTCCATAGTATTCAGCCATCGGTCTCCATAGTATTCAGCCATTCCACACGAAATAATCCATAGAGCTAACAATAATTTTCATTAACGTCTCCAATAACGTTGAAATGATGGAAAGCAATTAGCAGATTTTTTTTTCCAAACCTAATAAAATAAAATGGCATTACATCTGCATTCGGAAAATAAAACTTTTTTTAAAAGTATTTATTATTTTTGGATTTTATTAAACCTATAAATGTGTCAGGTAATAATTCGCTTTCAATAATTCCACTATCTTTAATGAACGTCATCAGGAGTGAGTAGGCGGCAATCAATTTCGATTATTTTTTTACTTTATGTATATATATTTTATCTTTAAAACTTACCTTTTTTATTTCTGAATATACCTTCTCTATTCCTTTTTATTATCTTTCAACACTTATATTAAACGTTAACTGCTTTGTATATATTTATTTTCTTTTCACATTAGTTTAACTTTCCTTGTTCTTTATTAATTTATATATAAAAATTCACCTTTTTGACTACCTCATTGATTTTGTACAACATGTCACTTGGCCAGCTCCTTTTCCAGTTGAATCTTGTTAGAAGGAAGTTAATTCGTAGAATCAAATCTCTCAGTCTGAAGATTGTGAATGCCGAGACTGCGGTTCACTTTAATGGTACATGATTTTAAGAAGATCTGCTGCCTATTTATACCAATATACATATATATACATATATATACAAGAAAGGCGAACAAACCCTCTGTCCCTCGAAGATAACGTTTAGCCTTCGGGTCCGAGCCTGTACGATGTCAAGTACTCGTTAAATATCTCTACTCTAAATACACTTGTGTTGGGTAACATTTAGTGCTCTCAATGTAGAATGAACAGGTAATGTGGTTCGTCCATTACAAAAATGGGTATCATAAAAACGATGAGCTACAATTTCCGCCCCTAGAAATGTTCATTGTGTGTTATAGCAAAGGGCAATGTTCATTGTGTGTTATAGCAAAGGGCAATGTTCATTGTGTGTTATAGCAAAGGGCAATGTTCATTGTGTGTTATAGCAAAGGGCAATGTTCATTGTGTGTTATAGCAAAGGGCAATGTTCAATGTGTGTTATAGCAAAGGGCAATGTTCAATGTGTGTTATAGCAAAGGGCAATGTTCATTGTGTGTTATAGCAAAGGGCAATGTTCATTGTGTGTTATAGCAAAGGGCAATGTTCAATGTGTGTTATAGCAAAGGGCAATGTTCAATGTGTGTTATAGCAAAGGGCAATGTTCATTGTGTGTTATAGCAAAGGGCAATGTTCATTGTGTGTTATAGCAAAGGGCAATGTTCATTGTGTGTTATAGCAAAGGGCAATGTTCAATGTGTGTTATAGCAAAGGGCAATGTTCATTGTGTGTTACAGCAAAGGGGAATGTTCGGCCTATGGGTGTTCTCTCGTGGGACTGCCACTGCTACATAACTTAAATGAAGCAGGAGCTTAGACTACTATTATTTCCCTTATTGGATCAAAAACAAACTTAAACGAATTAGTTTAGTTACAACTGTTGAAAGAAGAATTGCAACTATGTTTATAGATTTTTTAGCTGAGGTATACCAAGAAAACTTTCATCAGGAAATGAAGATCATTTATAGTGAAGAAAGCAATGATGAATTATATAATAAATGAATGAAGATGAACCGGTCAGAAAACTACAAGTAGAAAAAAAACGACAATACAATTATTAAAAAGAAAAAAAAATACAAAAAATACTGTTTTTCTCCCTGCCTCTCCTATCAAAATGTTGACGTAGCACATTCCAGAAAAGAAAAACAGTTTGCCTTTAAGGAACCTTGAACTGAACTTTTTTTTTTAAAACTCTCGACGTAGAATAGTGTTAATAACCTTAGCTGTTTGGTGTGAACACAATAAAAAAAAAAAATGGTTTGTAGCATTTGATTTGATAGCCTTCTATATATATATGTCGTCATATCACAGACTCGAGCACACTATGTCTTTTAATGGAAAGAGATAGAAGACTTGTAAGAAAGAGTGGTAAGTATGAAAAAGACAGTGTTATTCTATTATGAGTAAAGGAGAGACAAGGAAGGGCTTATCGTGGTGGGAGTGAGTGCTCTAAAGCTGGGCTGGTACGTCAGCAGTGGAAGTTTCCAGATTGAAAACCGGTTCTCCCCCCCCCACCCCTCCCTCTCCCAGGAGGTTTTTACCTGCATTAATTAAATATCCAGAATCAGACTCAAGTTACCTAATTTTTTAAAGGTTCACTTTTTTTTTGCTTAACCCCCCTCTTGAGTTAAGAAACGTCCATTCTTTATTAGAACGATTATGAAAGTCAATTGCCGATAAATTTGTCTGCCTAAAATAAAACACTTCCTTAAAATAAAAACCTTCAATTACCTAACAAAATTTTTTGGTTAACCTCAAAAATAAATAAGATGTCAAATGCTATTAATCATGGTATATCCGCTTTTTTTTTTTAAAAAACAACCACTTAAACTTTTGAAACCAAATGGCACAAATCAACTTTCTCTCCCCCATTCTACAAAACCTGATTGATTTGATACAACTTTTAAAGTGATTGAATGAATTTGAAATGACTGTTGAAATAATCATTGAACCGATATGTAATAAGGGGTTTAAAAGGAACTTAACTCTTAAAATAATCTGAACAATCAACTCCTTTAAGGAAATTACTAAAGATTGCATTTAAATTTGCATATCTGTATGGCATATCGATATATATACTATTAAACAAAATCTTTTAGCACGTTGGAATCACATATCTATAGATATGTAAGATACACTTCATTATACCCTTAGTGTAAAAAATAGAAAACATATTGGGGCAATGAACATTGTCTCGACAAATACAATCAAAATTATAGATAATTCAAAAGAAAATATATTACGTCTTCACCAAAAGGAATTTATTTTACGACGCGTTTCAAACTTCTTTTTATATAATTTAATTATTTAATTTTTTATGATTTAATTACTCTATTTATTTAATATTATTATGTGTATACTCAGTTTTATTTTATCATAGCTTAGTCCGTACTTTTATTTATGAATCAATACCTCTGTTCATCCCTCAATTTTTTCTCTTATTTATTTATTATTTTTTCATATTTCACTAATTTAATTTAATTATAAAATTGGTTCCTGTCTATCTTATTTTCTGTGACCGCATGCCCATGTGCCAACATTGATGGTCTCCAGCCGTCTCTGAACCACTTAAAAACTCTAGTATTAAAAACTTAGAAGTTTTTCTAATACCGGTAATGATTTTTTGTTAAATTCTTCAACCAATATAATGATGAGTTCAGCAATATTTCTTTTATTGAAATCTGCGTTTATTTTCTTTTGACATTTTGTCTAATAAATAATATAACTGAAGACATGTTTTGTCATAGCGTTAAGATGAAGTTGAAAGTCATTCCAGTGGATACACTAATGGTATAGAGTCGTGTAAGCGAGACCTTTCAAGGTCTGATAGCTACCTTCTTCCAATCAACCCTCTTCCTTGGGAACCCCTATTCCAGCACAAAAAATAAAAAAAAATAAAAAACCCCTGCCTCATTAATGTGATAATCTCTTATTTACTGCTGGGTCTCTTGTAGCTTCCACACAAAAACTACCCCACAAGTCGAGTGCATACAACTGGGCACAGATAAAAGATTCTTTTGAGATCTCCAAACCTCTATATCGTCATTTCATTATGGTTATTCATGTAAAAAAAACTACTGAAGTCAATGAAATTACACTTTATAGACGAAAATAATCTGAATCGAGTTAATATTTAGTGCCTGTCACCTTCTCTTGATTCATTCTCCTGATGATGGTTACAACAAAAATTTGAAAGCACAAATAAGTGTAGGCTGTAGATAGAACCTTAAAGAAGAAGGAACACAGGAGTGGAGATGTGAACGGAGACAAAGTCCGGTCGGGACCAGATGTACTTGGTCTCATACAAAGTGCGGTCGGGACTAATCTGTGCTTGGTGTGATACAAAGTCCGGTCGGGACTAATCTGTACTTGGTGTGATACAAAGTCCGGTCGGGACTAATCTGTGCTTGGTGTCATACAAAGTCCGGTCGGGACTAATCTGTGCTTGGTGTGATACAAAGTCCGGTCGGGACTAATCTGTACTTGGTGTGATACAAAGTCCGGTCGGGACTAATCTGTACTTGGTGTGATACAAAGTCCGGTCGGGACTAATCTGTGCTTGGTGTCATACAAAGTCCGGTCGGGACTAATCTGTGCTTGGTGTCATACAAAGTCCGGTCGGGACTAATCTGTGCTTGGTGTGATACAAAGTCCGGTCGGGACTAATCTGTACTTGGTGTGATACAAAGTCCGGTCGGGACTAATCTGTACTTGGTGTGATACAAAGTCCGGTCGGGACTAATCTGTACTTGGTGTGATACAAAGTCCGGTCGGGACTAATCTGTACTTGGTGTGATACAAAGTCCGGTCGGGACTAATCTGTGCTTGGTGTCATACAAAGTCCGGTCGGGACTAATCTGTGCTTGGTGCCATACAAAGTCCGGTCGGGACTAATCTGTACTTGGTGTGATACAAAGTCCGGTCGGGACTAATCTGTACTTGGTGTGATACAAAGTCCGGTCAGGACTAATCTGTACCTGGTGTGATACAAAGTCCGGTCGGGACTAATCTGTACTTGGTGTGATACAAAGTCCGGTCGGGACTAATCTGTGCTTGGTGTCATACAAAGTCCGGTCGGGACTAATTTGTACTTGGTTTGATAAAGAAAAATGATCCATGAAGATCGAATGGTTGATTGTGACTTTAGTAAAGATGGTTTATTTATATTTCTAAAATTAGAACGTACCTTTTAATACACATACTTTAGATACAAGAGCTAAAAAGAGAGGTATTTCTTTTGGTAACTATCCGAAATTAAAAGAATAGTTGTTTGTAAATCAGAACAAATAAATAAAAATATCGAATAATATAAATGATATTTGAATAAAAAATATTAAATCGTATTTTTTGATTCGTCACTGTTTGTTGGTTGATTTTTATTTCACATCTTCAATATTTATACTTTTTCATCATCAGTAGAAGTAATGATCTGCAAGATGGTTGTTTTTCTATTTTCTCCTTGTTGAGTGAATAATATAAAGAATGATACAAAGGTAGACACAGACATAACTAGCTCCTATATTTCCACAGTTATCGTCATTCAGAGGTGTAGAGTACTGTATGCACTCAGCATGGTTACCAGGAGTTCACGGCAAAGTGAGGATCATGTATCTGCCAATAATCTTATATTACAGAGTGACTATGCAACCTCTATATCCGTTGGCGGAATAACGGAGGCTTCGCTTGGCAGCTATACTCTCCTATTGGTCACCATTGTAACGAATATATAAATATATATATATATATATATATATATATATATATATATAAATAGAAAATTGTCACAATAACACGTGATATAAATATTCAGGTAACTCACCACAAATTAAAGAAGATAGTCGCTCTAAGGCCTTTCGCTTTCACGTCGAAATCTTTGAAATCAATCTTTGATGTCATCTGTAAGTGAGGAACGTTTTTCAAGAAGGAATTTGCTGGTGGTTCCTTACAGCCCATGTTTAAAAGACATTCCATATTTGTTGAAGAAGCTAGATATCTCAGTTACATTTAGTAGTGGTGGTAATTTGTCGAATAGACTTGTCCATAACTCTAAAAGAAGCCGAAAAAACTGTTGTGTATACAGAATTCCTTGCAAGGATTGCGAGTTGGCTTATATTGGACAGACGGGAAAAGGAATGGATACAAGGATTAAGCAACATCAGTATTCAGTTAGAAGACAAGATGATAAAAGTGCCTTGTTCCTACACATTAGAGACAAAAATCACATAATTAACTGGGAAGAAGCAAAGGAGTTGGTTTTTATGTCATGTGAAAGAAGAAGAAACATTGTTGAAAGCGCCCTCATAAAAGACTTTTCTAAGAGCTTGGTCAACACTAGTCCAGGCCTTTTTAAATTACATGAATTTCTAATTGAAGGAATTATCAAACAAATCAAGACTATTTCAACAGTTATAGGGAAAAATACTGTCAATGATGCCAATTTTACTCCTTCTTTAAATCAAAATTCATAACCTGCTTACAACTTGTATTCACTCTCTGACTGTATTGCTCTCTGACGACGTGAAAGCGAAAGGCCTTAGAGCGACTATCTTCTTTAATTTGTGGTTAGTTACCTGAATATATATATATATATATATATATATATAAAAAGATTTCACATAAACACGTGAAACAACAATCAATGATCAAACCACAATAAGAAATGGGAAAACAAGACTAAGATCTTTCAACCGTAACAAGCGGTCTTCGTCAGAGTCAAAAACCCAACTGAACACTAGATGCAGAAAACATCTGGTGAGGAGTTGAGAAGAGTGGGAGGGAAGAGTGGTATTTTAAAAGGGTGAAAGCACAGGAAAGGACTAATGTCCAGAAAGGGATGTTTGGGGAAACAAAGGAGTACAGTAAGAAAAAGTAAAAAACTATCCGCTAGCTGTCAACCACAATGTGGATTTAATTAAAAAATTAAAAAGCGTCAACATGAACAAAAATTATAGATTAATCAGTTTCGATGTGAAGTTTCTTTTTACGAATGTACCTGTAACTGATCTGTTGAGCTTACTCCAGGAGGAATTAATTAATTATTCCCTTCCCCTTCCATCTACCACTATAATAGAGTTAATTAAGTTATGTGTGGTAGATTGTCATTTTCAATTTGAAAATAATTATTATATACAAAAATTTGGTCTTGCTATGGGTAACTGTTTATCCCCCCTCCTAAGTAATTTATATATGGAGTTTTTTGAGAGTAAAATGTTAAGCTCAATTTTGCCCAAAAATGTTAAATGGTATAGATATGTTGACGATATTCTTTGCATTTGTCCCAAATCTTTAAATAAAGTTGATTTCCTAACAAAATTGAATTCATTAGTGCCGACAATCAAATTCACAATGGAAGAAGAAATAAGTGGTAATTTGCCCTTCTTAGATGTCCTGATCCATAGGTTACCTAATGAGTTACGCTTTAGTGTATATAGAAAACCTACGAATGTACTTGCATACGTTCATTTTTATTCGTCGCATCCAAAAAAAAATGTTAAAATTTCTGTTTTTAGAAATATGTTTTTGAGAGCTTTAAGAGTTTCCTCTCCAGAATTTCTTAATGAAGAGATTAATAACATTAGGTCAATTGCCCTTTCATTAAAATACCCCTCTTCTTATATCGATTTAGCTTTGAAGGGTGCTAAAAAAACTTTCTCTAATACTTCAAAAGAGCCCCTTTTATAGTTTTGAAAGGATTTTTAATTAGGATTTTTCCCTTTTCATATTGTTTGATCATTGATTGTTATTTCACGTGTTTATGTGAAATCTTATTATATATATACAATTCAATAGTTTTGCCATACCACGAATCATTGGACCCCCTTCCAAGATTAGCCAAACAACTTGATTTTAATATAGTGTTTTCTAATCGTAATAACGTGGGTAATATGTTAATAAAAAACTCTCCAAGCGAATTGGAGTCCGCTGGTATTTATAAAATTCCGTGCAAAAATTGCCATAAAATTTATATTGGTCAAACTGGTAAATCATTAAAAACACGTGTAAAACAACACCAATATAACGTAAGTAGACAGGAAAACAGTAGTGCCTTATTCTTGCATATAAAAAATGAAAATCATCATATTGATTGGACAGGAGCTAAATTTATTACCTATGAAAAATCAATGTTGTTAAGAAATATTATTGAATCGTCTCTAATTAAATTTAATAGATGTAATATTATAAACATTAGTAACGGTCTCTTCAGACTTGATACTTTCGTCACGAGGGCAATAGCCTCTTCAAAGAGGGTTGATAGCTAGCGGATAGTTTTTTTACTTTTTCTTACTGTACTCCTTTGTTTCCCCAAACATCCCTTTCTGGACATTAGTCCTTTCCTGTGCTTTCACCCTTTTAAAATACCACCCTTCCCTCCCACTCTTCTCAACTCCTCACCAGATGTTTTCTGCTATCTAGTGTTCAGTTGGGTTTTTGACTCTGACGAAGACCGCTTGTTACGGTTGAAAGATCTTAGTCTTGTTTTCCCATTTCTTATTGTGGTTTGATCATTGATATATATATATATATATATATATATATATATATATATATATATCGCAGTTTGCTTCTGAACGCGAGTACTTCGCACTTCTTCCCGATGACGACGTATGTCGAAATATCGAAGTGAGTTCTGTAGTGTTTTTCTGTGTTCTTTTCTCTGTGTTAAAGTGTATATATATAATAAGATTTCACATAAACACGTGAAATAACAATCAATGATCAAACAATATGAAAAGGGAAAAATCCTAAGATCTTTCAACCGTAACAAGCGGTCTTGTCAGAATCAAAAACCCAACGAAGTTGGGTTAACAAGACCGCTTGTTACGGTTGAAAGATCTTAGTCTTGTTTTTCCATTTTCATATTGTGGTTTCATCATTGATTGTTATTTCACGTGTTTATGTGAAATCTTTATATATATATATATATATATATATATATATATACACGATTTCAAAATTCTAGAAGAGTAACACACAGAATAAAGAAACACACTTACAAACTCAAATTTGCGGGTAATCCGTCTTCAGGAGAAAAGAGAAAGGGAGCCAAAACAAGTTGTAGACGCGTATATATATATATATATATATATATAAAGCTTTCACATAAACACGTGAAATAACAATCAATGATCAAACCACAATAAGAAATGGGAAAACAAGACTAAGATCTTTCAACCGTAACAAGCGGTCTTCGTCAGAGTCAAAAACCCAACTGATCTTATTCTGGTTTTCCCATTTCTTATTGTGGTTTGATCATTGATGTATATATATATATATGTATGTATATGAATAAAAGATGGAAAAGTCCTATCCAATTTGATTAGGCAATACTTTGCAAAGTTAGCAGACCAAGGTAAGAGGGTTCACGGTCCCTACTCTTTTTATAATAGATTGACTGATAATGTCAGCTTCTTGCAAATAACAGATGGCATTGAAATAAAATAACAAAAATAATAATAATAATTTGAATATGTTTTCATAAATGAATATATGAAACGTTATTAAAAATGTATAAATAATACAGATTACATAATAGAGGGAGCTGATAAATACTGAACTGGTTGACCTAAGGATGATGTTGCAGCACAGTGTATCGTCCAGACAACTGATACAGCTTTTGTGACGTCAATCACAAATTGTTTCCAGACGATCATTCCAATTATTATCCAAATGATTACTTACTCGGCAAATACGCCGATAACAAAAAGAACAATGTAATATGATCTTACATAAGTACAAACAAGGTCACCTTCCAGTGTATATCATATATTTATAAGGAATTATATATATTATATATAAATATATAATTTATACATTTATAACATTATATATTTATGTATAAACATAAAACAGAAGACTTTTTATATAATTTACATGCTGTAAATTAATTTTAGTTGAAACGTCAAGAGGAGAGTAGAGATAGAGACACGAAGCGCATTTTCGAAGCGACGGTTGGAGACTGATGATGATCACATATTGACGGTCGAAAGCTCGAATTTTATGATGTGACTTGTACAATTCATATGGCAACTCCAGCAACAAGCACACGTAAGCTCGAGGCCAGCCAGTTTGAAAATCGTGGGAGCAGAAGCTGCTTCTACTTTCAATAATATCTTACGAGAAGACCATCTGAAGATTTTCACCAATATATATATGATCAAACCATCATAAGAAATGAAAAAAAGAGACTAAGATCTTTCAACCGTAAAAAGCGTTCTTCGTCAGAGTCAAACACCCAATTTACTGACGAAGAACGCTTGTTACGGTTGAAAGATGATAGTCTTCTTTTTCAATTCTTATTGTGGTTTGATCATTGATTGTTGTTTCACTCTTTATATGAAATCTTGTTTTATATATATATATATATATATATATATATATATATATATAATATACCATGATAAACGAAAAACGGACCGGCAGGACGATAACACTTAAAATAAACAGTGACACATAGACTGAAATATAACAAAAGACTCACTTTTCAATATTTCGACCGTAATGGTGGTCGTCCTCAGGAGAAGAAGTGAATTAATAGAGGGACGACAGTCAAATATATATATATATATATATATATGATCAAACCATTTTATGGAATGTTGAAAAAAAAACTAAGATCCTTCAATAGTAACAAGCGGTCTTCGTCAGAGTCAAAAACTCGACTGACACTGATGTATTTATATATATATATATATATATATATATATATATATATATATATATATATAAAAGATTTCACATAAACACGTGAAACAACAATCAATGATCAAACCACAATAAGAAATGGGAAAACAAGACTAAGATCTTTCAACCGTAACAAGCGGTCTTCGTCAGAGTCAAAAACCCAACTCAGTTGGAGACCCAGACGAGACAGAAACGGTCTCCTACCGTCTCTGGACCAGTGCGCTTGGTTTCCCTCTCTTATCTCTCCTGAAGACGGTTCAACCGAAAATTAGAGACTGTAAGTTTGTGTTTTTAATTTCTCTATGTTTCTATTTACATTGAACTGTATTTGTCCACTTCGGATCGTATTTTCATCGAAAAAGTATATATATATATATATATATATATCACTTAAACACATAGAAAAGAACACAGAAAGACACTACAGAACTCACTTCGATATTTCGACATCCGTCGTCATCGGGAAGAAGTGCGAAGTACTCGCGAAGTACTACTACTGAGTAGTAGTTTGCTTCTCAACGCGAGTACTTCGCACTTCTTCCCGATGACGACGGATGTCGAAATATCGAAGTGAGTTCTGTAGTGTCTTTCTGTGTTCTTTTCTATGTGTTTAAGTGTTTATTGTCCACACGGACCTTTCATTTTATTCGAAGTATATATATATATATATATATATATATAAAGCTTTCACATAAACACGTGAAATAACAATCAATGATCAAACCACAATAAGAAATGGGAAAACAAGACTAAGATTTTTCAACCGTAACAAGCGGTGTTCGTCAGAGTCAAAAACTCAACTGAAGTTGGGTTTTTGACTCTGACGAAGACCGCTTGTTATGGTTGAAAGATCTTAGTCTTGTTTTCCCATTTCATATATATATATATAAATTGGAACAGAAGGGCCAGAAAAGGTCTTGCCCCGGCACGTGTTTTCCTATGTAGGGCCCTGACTGGTGGGGAGTTACGACACTAATAAGATTGAGCCGAGAGGACCCGCTGAGCGGGGTCAAGGGATGATAGGGGCCCTTATCAGCTCTGATAAGATATCCTCTCTCGACCTCCACTCCGCCAATGCTGTCCTCACCTCGCGGCAAACAGCTTTCAGTCTTTTTTAATTGAATTCAATAAAAGCCTGTTCTAATTTTATTTTTTTGAACTTACTATTGTAAGTTTGCTATAAACGTAACACCTGTGTTGCTGATTCTTAATGTCCTCTATTGTTGCGGTTCTAGTGGTACACTAGAAACCATCTTTCTTGAAACAGTTTTGAATTGTTTCTTTCGAGTCATTTCTCGGTTATCTGTAAACCACATTTTCAAATTTAATTCGACTTGAATGTCTTTTCCAGTCCCTCTTCTTTTCCACAAAACAAATGTTTGATATATTTGATGTCCATCTGAAGTCTTGTGTAGCTGTTTAAAACATTGCACAGAAGCGGCTGGGACATTTACAAGTATGCAGCAACCTCATGTTGCCTTGTCTTAGACAGTTTTCTGTTTGATGATTAAGTCTCTTCGTTTATTCATCTTGAAGGGGTGCGAAAATCAATGAAAACAACAAAGTCACTGTCACGGAGCCTTTGGCCTATGCGTCAGATAGCTCATACAACCATTAATCTGAGTGATTACTCTTATACTCATATACTCATATTACTGAGACCATGGGGTCTCCATGGTCCAACCGTCTCTGTACCAGTGCGCTTGGTTTCCCTCGAAAACGGTTCAACCAAAAATTAAAGACTGTAAGTATGTGTATTTAATTTCTCTATGTTTCTTTAAGTACATCAAACTATATATATATATAAATATATAGGTGTATAATAAAATTGACCGAATCCCGATTTTATTATACACCTATTCTATCCAACGGTTGATATATTATTGAATTTATAAATATATATATATACTGCCTCTTCCTCTTCCCTTCTTCTCCCTGACGACGAACTTCAGTTCGAAATATCGACCCAGTAAGTTTTCTCGCTTCTTCTATTTGTTGTCTTTTTACATATATATATATATATATATATATATATATATATATATATATATATATATATAATGTAATTTTTTTGAGGGTTGAGCTTCAATGATTTTAAACTAGTCCTTTTGCCGACATAAATATATGCCGAAACGTCGGCAAAAGGACTAGTTTAAAATCATTGGACCCTAACCCTAAAAAAAATTACATCATATAAATATTGGGTCAAGAAAACAAATCATGATATATATACATATATAAAAACAGATAAAAACACACACAAAAAAAACTCACAACGATATTTCCACATTCTTCGTCATCGGGCAGAAGTAGCCCCTTTGAGTAGCTGAAGCTAACTATATGTATATATCAATGATCAAACCAGAATATGAAATGAGAAACAAGACTAAGATCTTTCAACCGTAACAAGTTGGGTTTTTGACTCTGACGAAGATCGCTTGTTACGGTTGAAAGACCTTAGTCCTCGTCATCAGGCGGATAGAAACGAGTCGCTCAGCAGGCTAAAAAAAAACGACAACGTGGACTGCCTGCGCAGTCGTTTCTATCCTCCTGATGACGAGGCCATCGAAATATAATAGTGAGTTTTTGCTTCTTTTCTATATGTCAATGTAGTTTATATATATGTAAGTGAAATCCAAAGCAAACAGTTGAAAGTTGTTGATTGAATAAGGTTTCGGACTACTTTCATGCCATTTGACATTTAGCTGGTTGTTTCGACCAGTGCCGCAGTGCCCTTCTCTCACTCACTCTCTCACACTCCTTCTTCCAGAAAGGCCTATAGTTTCTCCAGTTCCATTCATACTGCTTCCTATATGTCAAGGTAGTATTTTTTTTTCATTATAATTTATTTTCGCATTTCAGTTTGACTAGCTAATTTTGGTAAATATTCCTCTATAAATTTCTACACTGTAACCGGTATATTAACATTAAAAACTAGTTCAGGTATGTATCTTTTATTAAACGACGTTCAAGAATATTTAGTATTAGGACATCAGTAAAATTGGATTAAAGGTAATTTATATGCTAATATAAATGTTCCTGTATATAATGTTTAGAATTTAATTCACAAAACTAGTTTGAAACAAACATAACTATATAATTCATTACTTGTGCAATCTGTTAAAGTGTGGTGCAACATAAAAACAATTATGACCTTAAAAACTGGTATTTTGATATAAAACTTTAGATTCTTTGTTAGCTTTTTTTTTTGTATTTTACATCCTCAAAATGCCGTCCTCTGGCACGTCCCCCCCCTCTTTCCTTGCCACTGATTATGCATACTGTACATGCATGTACTTAACTGGCCCTTCTATAAGATTTATCAAACCCGGCATAAAATTTTCTAGGCAGCCGATCAAATAATCTTATAAGAAGAAACAGAGAAGAAGATTAAATGTCAAGCTGAAATGTGAAGTAGCCATGAAGAATTAATTATTTTTCCTGTAGAAGCATGAACATAACCTAGAATTCCTTTTAAACTTATGAAACTTGACTTGATTTGTTTCTAGTTAATCATAGAATTAAATTTACTATAGGTGTCAACATTGCTCGTAAGTAATGTTCCATATTATCGGGATTGGGATTAGTTATAGATTATTAGGATTACACTTATTCAACTAAATAGATTCTACAATACTAACGAAAAACTACTAGCTCAAACAGAAATCAACAACTACGGATATTGTAAACTACCAAGCTTAGCAAGTCGGTTACTTACTGTTTCGTCTACAACGTGCTTGGTCTCTATTTCTCTTTTCTCCTGAAGATGTATAGCCCGAAAATTTATATACGGTTATTAAGTATATATTACGGTTAGATATTTTCACATTGTACTTTGATCATTGATTGTTATTTCACGTGTTTATGTGAAAACTTGTATATACTATATCGTCGTCCCTCCATCAGTTCACTTCTTCTCCTGAGAACGACCGATATAATGGTAGAAATATTGAAAAGTGAGTCATTGTTGTGTTTCATTCTATGTGTCACAGTTTATTTTAAGAGTAATCTTTCTTATTTTAAGTATAAGCCGGACCACTTTTCAAGTATATATATATATATATATATATTATATATATATATGTATGATACATATATTTATATATAGTTTAACACAGTTTAAGGATTGAATTTTATTAACAAATAAATGATACATTAAAATGGACTCACAACGATATTTCGACAGTCGTCAGTCATCGTATATATATACCTTTGTTAATATGAAAATAGACGACCCAAATTGACAAATACAGTTCAATGTAATTGAGAGCAAGACGTATGAGTAATTTATTAAAACACAGCCTTAGTTCTCTAATTTTGATAAATATATAGTCTTGTTTTCCCATTTAACTTATTGAATGCTTTGAATCATAGGTTATATATATATCTATAATATATATATATTCTTGTTTTCCATTATCTTATTGTGCTTTATCATATGATATATATATATATATATATATTCGTTAATCAAATATATATGGAAAATCAAGACTTAAGATCTTCAACGTACACAAGGTTTTCGTCAGAGTCAAATTACCCAACTGATATATGTATATTATCAGGTATGTATGTATATGTAAATATATGTCACACGCACCATACCTTCACTGCGGACTTTCGCTCTTCACACGTCGTCTCGATGTGACGACGAAGAGTCGAAATACGATGTGAAGTTAGGTCTGTGCTACTGTATGTGTATATCCTTCGTTTATGAAGTATATTAGATTATTAATCATTATATCAATGTTATTTTGATTATTATTATATATATATATCAAACCAAAGTTTATCAGGACTAGCTTAGTTCTTCAGGTTCAAATTAAATCTTATTACGTTTTCTTTTTGTATCTTTTTTGACTACAAAAGATATATTATATTAAATCATTGATGAGTTACAGTATTATCTGAGTGAATTTTCATAGGCCCCTTTCCTTTCTATGGGACTCTTTTCCTCCTGATGAAGACGACCATCGAAATATAGAAGTGAATTATGCCTGTTTCTATCTGTGTAATTTGTCAGTGTGTTTCCTTACTCCTCTTCAGTTTTGAAGAGGTATATTATTAGGATCGACTACATATTGAAAGAGACAGGTGTGAGGAATAGAACATAATGAAAATGAAGAAGGAAAGTTAAATGAAGTGAAGATGAGGGCAGACTGAAGATGGAAGCAGTGAGTTTTGAGTGGGCGGTGCAGGATTGCCCTGGGATGAATGGCTTTCTTTTCGTTATGTGTGCAGCTTCATTAATCAGACCTGTCTGGTGTACGATGACGAAACTGCTTTCTCTCCATGTGGGCTGACTTGAAAAGGCGACTGTCCTCTCGAGAGGAGGACTCCTTGCTTTCAGATGCTCCCATTCAGCCAAGTAGTCATTTCAATAGACAACTAACTCTAGCCCTTCAACACAATGTATACATTCCTACCAGAAAAAAGCAAAAAAAATCTGTATGCTTGTTTTTGTGTGTGAATGCATCTGTGTGCGTGAGTCAGTGTGTATGTATATATAAATAAAAGGATTTCACATAAGTACGTGAAATAGTAGCCGCTTGTTACGATTGAAAGATCTTGGTCTTGTTTTCCCATTTCATATTGTGGTTTGATCATTCATGTGTATATATGTGTATCAATAAAAAGATTTCACATAAACCCGTGAAATAACAATCTATGATCAAACCACAATAAGAAATGGGAAAACAAGACTAAGATCTTTCAACCGTAACAAGCGGTCTTCGTCAGAGTCAAAAACCCAACTGACCCAAAAACCCAGTTGGGTTTTGAACTCTGACGAAGACCGCTTGTTACGGTTGAAATATCTTAGTCTTGTTTCCCCCTTTTCTTATTGTGGTTTCATCATATATATATCAGTGAGTGTACGTGTATACATGACTGAGCATATATAAATATATATATGATCAAACCACAAATAAAATGGAGAAAAAAAGACAAAAATCTTTTTTATTAAAATATTTCTGTTTTAAATAAAAAAAACTACAAAATACTAAATTTAAATAATAAAAAGCACGTACTCCGTGGAAAAATCTTGGTAAAGTTCACATGCTTCGCGCACTCTTACCTCTTAGAGACCGTGCATACTTCAGTTAATATAATGTAATTAGTACAATTTAAAAATCGGCAAACAGATGAATTGTCTTTCTCATCTTGTACATGTACACAAGTACATATGTTTTAGCTATGTACCTGTACACCTGTACAGCCGGCTAAACAGAGCAACAAACAATAAAAATTAACTCCTAGTTGGAAACACTGTATAAATCATAGACTGATAAACTATTTAATATCTAATATATATTGTAGGGTAAAAATCTAATGAAACAGTCTCCACATATAGAAATTTAATAGTATAAACAACGCGTTTCGAACATGTAGTTAACTAAAGTTAATGCCTGAAGATGAACACTACCTGTTCGAAATGCGTTGATTATACTATTAAATTTCTATATGTGGAGACTATTTCATTAGACTTTTACCCTACAATGAGTGAACACCAGACAATAACTGATTGTACTACCTTATAAACTAATATATATGTTCTTTGAAAAGTGAGTGATGTACAATATCAAATATACTTGCGTAAAAAAAGATAAACTTTATATAAAAGAGTGGTAGAATAAATTGAAATATAATAATTTAGCGCAGAAGAGGTTTGAATATGCGATATTACAGAAATATAAACTCATTTCTCGAGAGTTTCGGAAGTAGTCCCGTTATCAGCACAAGTATTGATATGACAAGTTCATCTATTTGTTATCAGTCAGTGCCAACAATTAGTTTTTATATTGTATCTTTTCTTTATCTTCAATTTTTATGTTTATTAAGTAAAAATTTTCTAAGTGCGTCTCCTATAAATATAGAAGTCAAGTGGTCTGTCGCCGTCTGTGTGTATGTGTGAGTGTTAGTGTGTGTGTGTGAGTGTTTGTTTGTGTGTGTGTGTGTGTGTGTGTGTGTGTGTGTGTGTGTGTGTGTGTGTGTGTGTGTGTGTGTGTGTGTGTGTGTGTGTGTGTGTATGTGTGTGTGTAAGTGAGTGTTATGGGAATGAGTTCTATCTATGTGTACTAACAATAGCTACTTGTTAATGTATCAGGTAACTACTAAAAATACCTATATTTTTTAGGTATATAAAGCCGGTTAAGGAGAGCTTAAAATTCATAAATTTGCTCTTACATTGAATTTCAATCCATTCAAAACTTAGCTTTTAAGTTGGACATACACAAATTTACTGTCAAGATTTTTAACTCCATATAACTTACGGTGGTTGAGTTTGCCTGTAAGCAATTTTGCCCATAAACAAAACAGAAATTTTTCTATCGGTGGATTTGGTTTCTCTAATGTAATAAAACGAAAAGATAAATTGAAATCAGTTAGTTCTAAGCGATGTACAGACGAAAACCTTTCTTTTATTTACATAGGTAATATATTCATAGAAACCAAAGAGAATATTAAAAGGGAAGAAACAAAAAAAAATGTTTTGTAGTTTAGATACGATGATTCAAATATTTCAGAACTAAAAAGTGGAATTTATATGGTCCATTGAATTTACAGATGGTAGAAGCAATGTGTTTGTGAGGGTTGAGTATAAAACACACACACACACACACACACACACACACACAAAACAGGCTGCCTTCTGCTCAAGGCCTATCAGTCACGCACCCATGACAAGCGGCCATCTTTAATTGGGCCTTCTTACCGAAAAAGACAGCAGAAAAGAGCTCTTGCATAAAGACCACTTTAGCGTTTTAAATGTCAATAAAGCCGACGTTGTATTAATTATCGAACACCTCTTAGCTTGCCTTGCCATCGTGTCACAGGATTCATGGGTCTAAACACTGACACCTCATCACTCTTTACTTACATACCTACATACATAAAAAGAGTTCACATAAACACGTGAAACAACAATCAATGATCAAACCACAATAAGAAATGGGAAAACAAGACTAAGATCTTTCAACCGTAACAAGCGGTCTTCGTCAGAGTCAAAAACCCAACTGACATACATACATACATGTATGTATGTATGTACGTATGTATGTCTACGTATGTAGTACGTATGTATGTACATACGTATGTATGTATGTATACATACATACATACAAAATACATACATACATGTATGTATGTATGTATGTACGTATGTATGTCTACGTATGTATGTACATACGTATGTATGTATGCATACATACATACATACAAAATACATACATACATACTACCCAGAGTCAAACACTGCTTATCTTACCCACCTTGCCATTTACTGGTGAAAGGACTCTTATTTCGTAACAAAACCACTACTACACTATTATCAAAGATGTCATTCTACCCACAACTATTTACTTCTTTGTTTTTTATTATTGTTTCAACCGATCCTCCAGCGGGTGATAACGTCAGCCGTTTACCGGCTTTTTGTTTGATTGGTGATTCTATAGATTCTACATTGGGAGCCCTAAATTTTTCCTAACTCAAGTAGTTGGTATTTTCAACGAGTACAGGTTAAGGGACGACGGCTGAACGTCCTCTCCGAGGGACGACATACTCAGATGTATTCACCTCCCGCGTGAATAAATCGAGGTCCAGGTGAACTCCCCCGGACTACCAGCCCAGAGGCGAGTATGTTTACCAATGAGCGAACCTGGCCCCTAACTATTTCTACGATCTTTACATTTTCGTTGGATTCATCAGCTAGGAATCCTTGTTCTAAGAAACAAAAACCACTTTTTTACCTCGACTTCTATATTCCATCATGCCTCAGTTTAACGGACTAAAACAGTAGAACACCGGTCCGATATCCCCGACTGTCCAAAGTTTCTGATACTACTGTATTTCGACTTTTTTAACCAACTCAAGCTGCTGTAATGCTGTTAAGTTGACTCTTTGCCTCTTTTCTAAAAGATTAATAGGTGAAATTGTTAAAAAAGAAATGTTTGACTATTTCACAAAGACACACAAAAAATGGTTAACAAGTTTGCAATGAACAGTAACGGACCAAACAGCTACATGTGTTCCAGAACACCTGTAAGCAAAGCTACAGATTTGGTCCCTTGCTTCTGACATCCGTTAAAGTGAAATCCGTTAAATCTTGGCATGTGCATATTACATGACACATAATGTTTGAACGTCAATAAACAACGCCATCTTTACTATTAATAAAGGCTAGACCCTACAGAATGGCGTAGTAACCATATTTGGGCCCCCCCCCCCTCCACCCACTGGCGTTGATAATCCGTTACCCTTCAAAATTCCTCAAAATATTTTTTTTTTGATGGAATTACAATCAAGGATCTAATTTTAGACTGATGTTACTAGTCCCAGACTTTCATCTTATTACAGTACTGTAAACATATACAGTCATCATAAAGGAAGATTTTTTTCAAAACCAAAACGTTAATTCAAATCATAAAAAAAATTATTGAATTCTGACTATCAAACAAATATAATAAACTTTGAACCAATTAAAAAAAAATAGTTTTGACAAATGTAAAATAGATTTATTTTTCATTTGCAAATATTATAGTTGGAAAATCCGTTTAAAAACAGTTTCATATATAAAATTAAACATAAAAAGAATTACAGCTTTAAAAACTCTTTTTGGTATAAATTTTCAGATTTATTTTTGATAGCTTTGTTATGATTTTAATGTTTTTGTATTTTCTATTTTTACAACCTGAAATGCCGCCCCCTGGCACGTACCACAAGAGGCAGAACCCCCTCCCCCTCCCTTGTTATTCCACAACCATCTGTACTCTTAAATGTTATTAAACAGTATTATCCTACACCAGACTTTGTATTATATATATCAAAGTAGTCCAAAGTAGACTACTTTGGAGTAGTCTACTCCAAAGCACCATGATATGAAATATCTTGAACAGCAATTGTTAGTCAACATAATATGATCACCTGTTATCTGAAGGGCCAAGGACACTATAGATTCAGGGATCTATAGATCTGTCCATAGAGAGATGCAAACGTGCTAGAGGTAGCGACCTCAAGCTATCAGCTCGTGCATCACCTGTAAGAGAAGCTACTGCACTTCAAATAGTGACACTGTATTCTGATTTAGAATCTGGCCTACACTACTGATATAAAACGACAACTATCATGAAATCAAGGGGGCCTATGGCAACGTACTTGCCTCTCAACTGGTTGGTCCTGGCTTCAATATTCACTCTGGCCCTGGATTTAATATTTCATTTCTCTTTATAAAATTCAGATTTTTAGTTAGAAGGGTGTTTCACATTTAAATATACTGTGCTGCATAGCATATATAATAGTTATGGGATTTATTATGGGGTAGGCTAGGACCATTTTAAAAGGTTTAAGTCTAGTACATTTATTTTATATGTATTTTTATATATGTTTATATATGTATACACACACACACACACACACACACACATATATATATATATATATATATATGAATGATAAAACCACAATAAGAAATGGAAAAACAAAACTAAGATCTTTTAACCGTAACAAGCGGTCTTCGTCAGAGTCAAAAACCAACCTCCGGTTTGGTTTTTGACTATGACGAAGACCGCTTGTTATGGTTGAAAGATCTTAGTCTTGTTTTCCCATTTCTTATTGTGGTTTTATCATTGATTGTTGTTTCACGTGTTTATGTGAAATCGTTATATATATATATATATATATATATATACATGCTTTGTTGAACACGACAGAGTAGTTCCTGTCTATAATTTTCTTCTCGAGAACTTCTATTTGTCGAAAAACAGCTTTTTCGTTGTTAGAACAACGGTTGAGGTGGTCAGCAACGAAAAAGCTGTTTTTCGGCAAATAGAAGTTCTCGAGAAGAAACTTATAGACAGGAACTACTCTGTCGTGTTCAACAAAGCATGTATATCCGAAGGACTGCTACCAAAGTATACTTATATACATATATATATATATAAATGTATATATTATATATGTTTTTTTTATATCTTTTTGAAGCACACGTCGGGTCTGGACTGGACTACAGTCGTATCTCAAGGTACCACTGCAGTTCATTAATGTGCCTTAGATTGCCAGAACTTTGTTTATTTCTGGTCATACAAATCCTGTTCCGAATCCTTTAACCATTTCCTCTTGATGACTTCCACATATTGCATTCAACATTCTAAAACGATAATAACCACGCCCGTTCAAGTCAAAGAAAAAAAATCCTCCTTTAGTCTTATTTCTTAACAAAGTTCGAAGTTTTTCCCACCAAACTTGTTTCAGTAACAGTTGTTTATAATTATAATGAATCCAATACGCGGCTAAACCCCTTTTTTTTATAGAAAGCACCAGATGTAACCACTAACTTTTCTTTGCTCTGCTGGCATTCAATAAATAATGATCCTCCATTCATCTCAACTCATTTAACCAAACATCAAACTTACTCTTTCAAATGTCCAATTGATTGTCTTTCCTCTACTATTTATTCTTTATATCATACGCTCCTACAAAACTGTATCATTAAACGTTAAACATCTTTATTAAACCTCACAAATGAAAAACCACATCAAATGAAATATAACTTATTTAATGTAATATTATTAATATATATTAACTGAACATGTTTTATAGTCATTGCTCTTTCAACTTTCTATATTGAAGAATAACTTCAGTAACTTGATTCTTTAATGTCTGGTTCATTGTCTTTATTTTCATGTGAATGTGATTATCGTTCTATCCGACCATTTATATATATATATTTTATATATATATAT
The DNA here is from genome assembly GCA_026182355.1 of Hermatobates lingyangjiaoensis. Classification (NCBI taxonomy): domain Eukaryota; kingdom Metazoa; phylum Arthropoda; class Insecta; order Hemiptera; family Hermatobatidae; genus Hermatobates; species Hermatobates lingyangjiaoensis. Next base: position 249,342 of record JAPFBL010000419.1, read on the forward strand.
ATTTAGTTTTTATATCCGAGTTTTGTATACAAGCTTCCTATATCAATCCTTTGCGAATACAAACTCAAGAATATCATTTTGGCTTTTCTTATCAAGTGTCTATTGATGAATTTCCCCTTTCTTAGATCAGTGAAACGCCGGAAATGTGTGAACTACAAAAGCTATGACTACATTATGACGACAGTGAGTTAACATCTACTTCGTGGTATACACTCAAATTCTTTAATCATGTAAATCAGTGTTTCCCAAAGTGGGCGGTGGTTTGATATCGGGGGGCGCTAATGCAAAAAGGAGTTGGGGATTCTATTTCCATAAATTGAAAATGTTCATGGAATATAATTTCTAAATTTAAGTGAAAACACCACATGTAAACTTCTAGGAAAAGGTTTCTTAAAATTATTTGTTTTGATAATTTATTTTTATGTTAAAAGTATATTCTCATCTAAGTTTCTTTTATTGTGTATTAATCCTTTTGCATAAATATGCTATGAAACAATACATATATTGGATTATAAATAACTATTCGATTAGTCATTATATTAATTTCATTATTAAAATCTTACTCATTTCGTTATTTAGTCTAAAATTCTGATTATTGAGGAGTGTTGAGTTTAGGTTTACGGACCCAAGGGGGCGGTCGCTCGAAAAAGTTTGGGAAACACTGATGTAAATTATCTTTCTTAAACTTATTTCTAAAATGTGGTATAATTTCTTTGGTTATAGATTTTTAGTAGGTCCTTTTATGTAGCCAAATCTGTCTCGTCTTTAATTCACGAGCTATGCAAGCAGTTATTATGTGGCATTTACTCGTTATAGTGAGGAAAATATATTACGCCTTCACCACAAGGATTTTATTTTCTGACGCGTTTCGAACAGTTAGTGTTCATCATCAGGCACATCTACAATAATATAAAGACAGAATTTATAAATATTTTTCGAAGTTATATAAAGAAACAAAATTTTTACCTAAAATAAAACAAAACAAAAACACTTTGGTTGCTTTATATAAATTGAAAAAAAATTATAAATTTCGTCTTTAAATGGTAGATGTGCCTGATGATGAGCACTAAGTGTTTGAAATGCGTCGAAAAATAAATTCCTTTTAGTGAAGACGTAATATGTTTTTTTTTTACTATTCCGTCTTTGTTTTAATTAATAGATAAGACTTGAAGAAGTATGAACGAGTTCGAAAGGTGTTGTTTTCTTATCTGCAGACTTGTTCTTTGGCTATTCCCACTGGAGGTAACCTGTTTTAGATCGTAACAGAATTATTACAAGATGTTTACTGTGGTCGGCCTGAAGAGGTTGCCTCACTTCTGACAGACCAGATGAAATATAAAAAAGGCCTCGTTGCTGGAGGTTGGTTGGTCAGAGGTGGTGGGGGGAAGTGGCTCCATGGCACCGTGACGAAGCATATTCCCCTCCCCCACTCCGCCGCCACCCCTGAAATCGAAAGCCTTCACTCTTGTTTTCTTGTCCCGCCAGACCGTTTCAGTCGGCTCTCACCTACTGCCCTTCTTCAGGTCCCATTGCACCAGTTACACAATAATTATTATCAAATCAAACTTTATAATAAAAACATAAATTATTTTTACTCGACCTTCTATCTCAATCTCAAAAAGTATTCTATTGCAATAGGAAAGCTAATCGATTTAAGGCATGCAAGTTATTTGCTTGTTAATGGAATTCAGTTTTTTTTTATTTCACGTACCCAAGCAGAAATAAATTTATTCTTTATAATCCCAAAGGACAATCCACATTAATTCAAAGATTGTAAAGATTGTTGTTCAAGATTCAGTATTCGCGTAGAGAATGACCTCGTCTGTGAGGTGGTCGTGTGTTCAGTCGTAGACGCTCGTCGTGGCTCAGACCTGCATCACGTTTGTCTGTTACGATTTAATCAAGCTTGTTGGCTGTTAGCCAATACTATGATAAAGCATGGAAGGTTAATGTTTTTAAAGCACAGTTCTTTTGCTACTGTACAATGGACCAATCGCTTCCCCAATAATGAAGAATTTAAGACTTCAAAGTCCTTGTGAAGTGCCACAGATAGACTTTCTAAAGGTGGGCTTCAACGGCCGGCAGCAACAGTGTGGAAGTATTGATATAGGTCGTACCTACTATACAAGCTATGGTGTACGAGGTACGAGTATACTATAGTACTCGTAGGTATAGCACGGTACGTGGACGCCGACGTACTGTAAGTACTATAGCAATGATTATAGTATAAAAGATCACAAAGGATCACAAAAAAATATCCCCTTTTTTTTTTCTAAACAACAAAAAGATTAAATTTTGCTCTCAGAAAGACTAACTGAGATCAGGGAGACAATGAATAATCGTAATTTGAAAAACACCCATTTTTAAATTTAAATTTTTTTTATTTTTTCAAATTTTTTAAAAATCCCATAAAGACTCGATAGTTCCTAAAGGGAATGGCCCATTAACCCGAGATTAGGTCTCAAATAAAGGAGTACCAGTTTTCAGGTCCAGCTGCCAACTGATTGACTTTACTCAATGGTAAAGGTCAAGGGTCTAGCATCATCTTGTTGCTATACAGGCAATCTCAAGAGAAATTCTGCTTCTCATACAGCAACTCCCTAGAGCACTGCTTGTCTAAACGGTGCATTGGTGCGTCCTGCAAGGTAGCCAGGTGCATCCCAAAAAAACTGAAGATTAAATTTGTATAACAGATTTATATTTTAAAAATCAGCATTTTTATTTTCATTTCTTTTAGAAACACAAATATTTTTAAGTCTGAGTCAAGTCTCCGTCACTTGATATTTTGAAGTGGAAGGTAAATTTCTTTAATTTTATAACAACAATGCATAATACTTTCTCTTTCCCTTTCCTTAGGGATTTAAATCATGGTTTCAAAATCTTGAAATTAATAAGTAAAGAATAAACAAGACTGACATATATTGACTGATAGTTCTTAACTAATATATATTTGTACAGATATTCGTTTAACGACAATTTTACATAATGACGGCGTCACTGGTTCGAATTGCCATCGTTGAACGATGAGTACCTGTGTAGTAAGTATGTAAGTATGTAACTAACTATGTAAGATAAGCAAGAAATTAAACAAGTAAGATAAATTAACATGAACAATGTACGCAAGATAGTAAAGAAGTAACATAATATAAAATTTTAAGTATATAAGCACAGACGTAGCAACTATTTTTGCAACCCGCGGCGGTCGTAAGATATTTCGAAATTTTTCGGCGGGATTAACCTTTTCGAAATCCCAGAACGTGTTCAAAAATATATATTTTCATGGAATTACAAGGATGGATCTAATTTTAGACTGCTGTCATTAGTCCCAGACTTTCATCTTATTAAAGCACTCGTATACATGATACATATAGAGTCGTTATAAAACAAAATAAAGACTTCAAAAACGTATAATTTAAATTATAAAAAAAATTAAATTAACTGGCTACGCAAACAAATATAATAAACTTTCAACCACTTTTAAAAAACTTATTTTTAAATCTTTAAAAAAAAAATTATTTTTAATTTACAAATATTATAGTTTGAAACATCCCTTTAAAAACAGTATTACATACATAAAACATAAAAGCCATTACCACCTTCAAAATTAATTTTGGTTTTGATTTTGAGATTTTTATGTTAGCTTTTTATTATTTTAATTTTTCCCTCTCTTCTATTTTTACCGCCTGTAAATGCCTCCCCCTAGCGTGTGTCATTCCCCCCCTCCCCCGTTGATACGTCACTGAACATAAGTATGTAACATGGGTTCAGTACCACCAGCTACATTGAAGTTGAATTCCAGCTACTCTGTTGACTGACTCATTCTGATTGGGAATTAGTTAAAAATCCCTTTTTCTATAAGGTGTACATTTACTAAGGAGCTAAGTGCTTAATACATTGAGGCAATTAAAGCCGATTAAATCGCTTAATAATCGTTTGCCGATGTAATCATTTATAATTTGATCCGGCTTACCTCGTGCGTTGTCTTCCCCATGTACCGCATAAAAGTGCTGGTCATCTTCAATGGCCTTCAACAAATAACAAATACAAATAAATAATATATATATATACCAGGGACATATTTGAGGCAATAACACAATCCAATAACTGATAATATATATTATCTATAACTAAATAACTAACTATAACTAAATTATAGAAGAATACACAAGCTTTCGACCTCGTAGATTCATCTTCAGGTAGAAGAAAATAAAAACAGATAAATAACAACAGAATAACGGTAAAAACTCTACCATTATTTCGTGTTGTTATATATCTGTTTTTATTTTCTTTTACCTGTAGATAACCTACGAGGTTGAAGGCATGTTTTCTTCTATAATTTAGTTATAGTTAGTCCTTAATATATGTTATCAGTTATTGGACTGTGTTATTATCTGCAGTACGTCCCTGCGAAATTTGCTAATTAATATGTATTCTTTGCCCTTTTTTGTAAAAAAAAAAGAGACTTAAAAAAAGAACAATTACAGAAAAAAGAATCGTGAATGCAGAATCTGCTCTGCTATTTAACAATACATGCTTAGATGAAGAAAAAGGTTTTAAATAAAGACCGAAACGTTGGCAATGAGAGTTTAATTTGAACCTGAAGAACTGACCGAGTCCCGATAAACTTTAGTTTTGTTTCTATTCCACGGTCTTATATATATATATATATATATATATATATATATATATATATATAATATATATGTATATATATATATATTAATAAAGAAAGAAGATGGTTTTATTTGACTATTCCTTTTTTTTATTAATTGCTAAGGAAATATGGGTCAATGATATGTGACGACTAAGATAAAGACGTAAAGGTGAAAAGCTATTAGCGTGGGTGGTGGGTGCTAGGAGGGAGAGAAGAAAAAAGACAGGATTCTGAAGAGGGGAGATAGATGGCCTTGTTAATTGATATCTCCCCATCGGTCAGCGTCCAGTCATGCATCTAGCAGTGGGCCACTAGAGAGGGGGGGGATCTCAGGTTCTTTGGCTTTTGAAAGCCACTCCAAACACCTTTCATGTCTTTGCTTCTCTTTCTTTTTAAAAATATCCTTCAATCAGTCTGCTCTGCAAGTAATTCATTAAAACATGCGATGTAAGCAGTGACACAGTAACTATTTTTGCCATCCGGGGGTTGTACGATGTGCCCCCCTCGTACTTCTTCCCCCCTCTACGATGTACGATGTGCCCCCCGTACTTCTCCCCCCCTCTACGATGTACGATGTGACCCCCTCGTACTTAAGATAATTATTAATATAATGTTTAAACGTCAATGAACAACCCCATCTTTACTATTAATAAAGGCTAGACCCTAAAGAATGTCTTAGTAACCATATTTGCCCCCCCCCCCCCCTTGTGTTGATAATCCATTAAGCTTCAAAATTCCAGAAAGTCATCTTATTATTTATTTTCAAACAGTTACAATCATTTACATTATATTTACAATCAATTAACAACGATATAATTTTAGACTGCTGTTATTTCTGCAACCCCAGACTTATATACGAGTATTACTGTAGCACACGTATACATATACAGTCGCCATCAAAGGACTTCTTTCTCCTTAGTATTATATAGGGGAAAATCCCTGAAGCTCTATCGGTGGTGTTTTGTTCGCTCCGTCAGAGCACCGCATATCGGAGTAAGGCTATTTACTCAAGAGGGTCGGCTAGTACCCTTGAGGCTCCATTCCCCTTGGATTCGAGCTAGGATAAGAGGAGAGAATTTGGGAAGTTTGAAGGATGTGAAACGTAAGTGGTCAGACCCAGCCCCTGGTCACCTTCTCCTCCTCTTTCGTTTATCCCTACTTATAGCAGATTAACAGAGTAACCAAGCAAAGGCCGAAAGTCCCAGTTGAGTGCTAAAGGCTATTAGAAGCGCATAATCACTCCATTACTACCCCCAGGAATTCCATTTGTCATATTGTAGTTTATCTATAATGCCAAGTTGCTTTTAGGGCAATGACTTATGCCATATTAGAATTAGTAGTAATACTGCCCGTCATACCTCATTAAGTATCAGAAAAGCTCGACCGGTTTCGGGTCCGTCCGGATCGCATCTTCAAGAACAACTAACTGAAGAAGAGTTGGTCGCTCTTGAAGATGGGATCCGGACGGACCCGAAACCGGTCGAACTTTTCTGAGACTTTACGAGGTATGACGGAAGTATTACTACTAATTCTAATATTACTAACCTCAGTGGAATTAACCCATTAACTTATGCTATAGTTCAGCTGTCTTATACTAATGTGCCAATACTATATCATCTATGTCACTTATAGAATGATTGGATATGAGGAATTCAAACCCCTCACATACAGATCTGTCATCAATTTAAAAAAAAATCAGAAATAGATTCACAAGAACAGAAAAAAGTGCAATTTCATCAAAATTACAAAATTGATTATTTCATGTTTTGGTTACAGTAAAGTATGAAGTTTCAGCACATTTAACCCCGCATGATGTAAGAGTCTTGTGGTGAAACAGTAAGAGCTGTTTAATTTACTTACAGCAACCCAATGAAAGCGAGGTGCCAGTCACTTGAACTACTCATTTCGAAAAAAAAATCAGCAAATTATAATCAGATCCCGTCTTTAAATCATTTTAAACTACGTAATACAAAAAAAAAAAAAGAAATTAGTCCAAACGTTACAATCTAAAATATGCAACAACTGACAGAATATTAATCCTTAAAATATTCCATTACGTGTTATTATTGGGCATTGGTATTGCTAGCTTTCTGGAGAACATGGTATATACCAAATTATTACGTATTTATATCCTCTTCAAAAATAAATGTTATCATTATAAAGAAACATTTCTACAATAGAGAAATACCAACAGTGTTTTTTTTTTTAAAAAAAAATTAATATTATTATAAAAGTTATTCAAAAATTTATTAACAAGATACATTTTAAATTATGATATAAATAAATTGTTATATTTAAAAAAAATTAAGAAAAATTATTGTTTATAAACAATTATAATATATATTAATTGAAGGGGAATTTTTATTCTGTTTTAGTCGGTTGTGGTCTTATTCATGGAATACGTATTTAATTTTGAATAATCCACTGCAAGTATTCAAACTGATTTAACAACTGAAATTCTAACATCTTTTTGACTTCCTTTAAAAAGAAACAACAAATTCCCCACATCACCAAAGCCAGGTGGGTTGTATATTGTTTAGACATTTTAATAAAAAAATCAATAAAAAGAATGTACCGATTTGAAGTCTATGTTCAACACGATCTCATTATGCCATTTCATTGTTAGTTCAAAATAGTAGAAATTTATATTGAAGCCTTTATTTCTTTAGAAAACTATTGGATTTATGAATATTTTCACAAATATTCAATAACTGTAGAATTGATATTTCTGGTTATGTCCATAGACTAGTAATGTATGTAATCAGTATGAAGATTTCTTGAAATCGCCGGTAAGACTTCATTTAAGCATACATGTGCTGAAGGCATTGTTAAGTGTACTTATGTTCTTACGTAAACTTACGTGTCTTCTGAGCTTTTGCACTTTCAAGGTTCAAGAATGCAACTATTTATCTAGCAACTCCCCCTCCCTCCATATATATATATATGCATTCACGACTTTTTTACGTAACTGTTCTTTTTTCCTAATTACATTTCTATGTTGCAGAGGCAATGCAAATAGCAGATTTCCCATGCGACATTTTCAGACAAAAAACATGGTCAAATTACTACTAAAATTTTTATTCACTACTTTTTAAACACAAGATTTCGACCTCGTTGGTCATCTTCAGGCAGAATAAAATATTAAGACAGATAAATAAGATAAAAACTCAAACTAATAAAATAACAGGATACAACTACAAATGCATATATATAAGGGAAAACATTAGAAAAGGTGATATAGAGGTAACAATACTAAGAGGTAATAGTAGGTGGCGATCCTAGCGTCCGGAAAGTTAACCAGCCGTCACACATTAGCTTGTGTTTAAAAAACAAGCCCCATAGGTATATTGTGGTTTGATCAGTGATTGTTAATTCACGTGTTTTGTGAAATCTTATTAACATTATAATAAATGGGATTTCAATGATCTGGAGAACTTCAATAAATTCAAATCTAATATTTTTTATGATCTGGGTAATTCCAGAGGGTTGTATAAAATTCTACCTACCCTTCATTCGAAATATAAAATAATTCATTTTTATCAACACTCAGTCAGTTCTTCAGGTTCAAATTAAACTCTCATTGCCAACTTTTTTTTTTATTTAAAACATTTATCATAGGCTCATATCACATCTATATGTTTTTTTTATATCCACATAATTATTATCCCAAATATATAAATTATATTTATGCGTTTCTGTAATAAAATCAGAAGAAAATATGTATGTGATATGAGCTTTTGAAAATGTTTTAAATAAAAACCGAAACGTTGGTAATGAGAGTTTAATTTGAACCTAAAAAACTGACCAAGACCTGATAAAAAATATAAATTTGTTTCTACTTCAAGGTTGATACTTTTATCAATAAGATAATTAATATGTATTGGTATTTCAATAAAACTAACTCTTACTACTTACTAATGACTTTCAAGAAATCCTAAATCATTGACTTCAAAGGCTGTTACAGGCACTCATATATAAAGGCTAAACATACAGTTGATTCAAGTTTAATTAATCAGTCAGTTTGTTTGAAAAGCATTGGGGGTGATTAATTAATTACTCTGCAGGCAAAGGGCCGTCCTTCATTAATCTATTGATCAAATTGTAACCAAAAAAACAGATTATTACTTATACATGTCATTGCAGTAAGGATTGGGTACATTTGAAATATATATTGAAACTTACTGTGCTTTTGTATTTAGTTGGCTTTCGGAATTTGTAGGGTGTCAGAAAGACACTTAAATCTCACTAACATTCTACTTCTCATCCTCCTAGATGTGTGTGTGTGCGTGCGTGCGTGTGTGTGTGTGTGTGAGTGAGTGAGTGAGTGGTGTGTGTGTGTGTGTGTGTGTGTGTGTGTGTGTGTGAGTGAGTGAGTGTGAGTGAGTGAGTGTGGGTGTGATATAGGGGTATCAGAGAGAGAGAGAGAGAGAGAGAGAGAGAGAAAGAGAGAGAGAGAGGGTGAGAGTGAGAGAAAATAAGAGAGGGAGTGTGCTTGAAATGTAGTTAAGTGGGAATGAGGGTATGACAGTGTATGTTATTTGCGACGGCCTATCAGAGGAGGGGGGGGGGGGTGCGCCCTAGGCGGCACCTACAAGAGGGCGGCATTTCGAGGGTGTAAAAAAAATGTAATTTTATAGCAACATGAGTTTTTAAGGTCAAAATTGTTTTTATGTTTTATGAGGTAATACTGCTTTTAAATAAATTTTTCAAAAGTCCTTGAAAGTTTATTATATTTGTTTGCGTATGCAGTTTTTTTAATTTATCATTTTTTTTAATGATTTGACATATATTTTTGTTTTTAAAAATCTTTGGTTGTCTTTGATGATGACTATGTATGTATACGAGTTCTAATAAGATGAAAATCTAGTTTAATAACAGGAGTCTAAAATTAGATCCTTGTTCCATGAAAATATTTATTTTGAAGACTTCCTGGAATTTTGATATTTAACGGATTATCAACAGTCTGTGGTGAGTGGGGGGGGGGGGGGGGGTTCGTCTAATGTAGTGACCACTGTGAAGGCAAAATTAGTTGCTACGCCACTGTGTATGTGGAGAGAGAGAGAGTGTGTGTATGAGAGTGTATGACAGTATGTATGACATATAAGTAAATGAGAGAGAGATAGAGTGAGAGAAAAGAGGAAAGAGGGAGTATATGCCAGTTTGTTTGAGATATAGGTGAGTGAGAAAGAGTGTATGACAGCCTATGTGTGTATGGAGAGAGACAGAGTGAGGGAGTGTACACTACATCTTTCTCTTCTCTTTCCTTACAAAGTCGATCACTATTTTCTTTTCAAACTCTAAATCCTCTCACTCCCTTTCTCTTTCTCTCATACACACACTCTCTTTCTCTCTCTCTCTCCTCTCCTCTCTCTTTCTCTCACTCCATCTCTCTTTCTCTTACTCCCTCTCTCTTTCTCTCACTCCCTCTCTCTTTTCTCCCTCTCTCTTTCTCTATCTCTCCCTCTCACTTTCTCTCATACACACACTCTCTTTCTCTCTCTCCCTCTCTCTTTCTCTCATTCCCTCTCTCTTTTCTCTCTCTCTCATTCCCTCTTTCTCTCATACACACACTCTCTTTCTCTCTCTCTCCCTCTATCTTTCTCTCTCTCCCTCTCTCTATTCTCTCTCTCTCTCCCTATCTCTTTCTCTCTCTATATCTATCTCTCCCTGTCTCTTTCTCTCATACTCTCTCTCTCTCTCTCTCTCTCTCTCTCTCTCTCTCTCTCTCTCTCTCTCTCTCTCTCTCTCCCTCTCTCTTTCATTCCCTTCTCTTCTATCGTTCCTTATCTCTCTCTCTCCTACTCTATGTATACATAAAACTCGTAATTACTGTATCCCGTGATTATTCAATCTCTGTTCTTATATCTTGTTAAAGTCTCCACTACTATTATATTACAATGTTTTAATACACGATTGAGTGCTCACAGATCCCCGGTATTATTTACATCCTGTAATTAAAAGAATGCTTAAACAAAAAAAAAATTAAAAGTCCATTACAGACCATGAGTGATTAAAAGAATATTGCTGAGAAAAGAAAAAAAAATCTTGAAAAGACCATAACTGTTAATGAATGAAGTGGAGTACAGTTAGGATATATATATATATATATAAATATTGATAAAAGTATCGACCGTGGAATAGAAACAAAACTAAAGTTTATCGGGACTCGGTCAGATAAACCGATAAACCTGACCTCTGACCGAGTCCCGATAAACTTTAATTTGTATATATATATAGTTCACACAGGAAAGAGAAAAACAAATAAAGACACACACAAAAGACTCACAACGATATTTCGACAGTCGTCGTCATCGGGCAGAAGTAGTCCCTTTGAGTAGCTGAAGCTAACTCATTGTATATATATATTATATATATATATATATATATATATATATATATATACAGAATATTATTAAGTTTTATTGCTAACACAAAAAAGATGATGATTTCTAGAATATGTTTGTGTCAAATAAAAATACTGGTTTTAATATGAAAACGATGGAATACGGAGGCACCCTTGAAGTTCAAAACAAGACTAACAAAGTCACCTTGAAAGCGTTTCACTTCATGACTGACTCGTTTACAAATCAAGGGTATGCCAGCTAACAAATCAGCCAGCAGGAAAACAAAACTCCTTCCACGAATCTAGTTTTTTGCTTGTTTTTTTTTTTAATTCTTTCTCCAAAAAGAATTATAATTTACTTTGAGGAAAATAAAATATAATTTCATCACGTTGTTCACGTGTTTATTATGAACTATTTTTAGAGTTCTATATGAAATACTTATCCTATAAATAAAAAGGTTCAAGAGAAAAACAAACTAACATACAATCCTAAATTCTGTACTGGTAAATTTAAACCAAAAACTAGCAAGTAGTCTGATGCTATGTTCTATCGAATATGAAAGAAATGATAGTTATTATAGGATAATAACTATAATAGGATATAATAATAGTTATCTCATTTCGTTCAGGGTTTTATAATAAACATTTTATCTTTGAAAGTATACTAAAAAGTAAAACCAGGAACGTAGATCATAACTGCATCATGTTACTAGTTCTTTTTTCTTTGATATATATATAACAAGATTTCTCAATTAACACGTGAAATAACAATCAATGATCAAATTGTGGGTTGATCATTGATTGATTTATTATATATATAAAAAATAATAAAATATCTGATCTTAAACGGTGTTAGGTGTTTCTCCCTGAATTCCTTTCTCATTAAATAAACACCATTTTTTCTATTGCTCAGTCATTAAAATAACCCACCTCTTATATTGGTAAAGCTTTAATGAGTGCTAAAAAACGTTCAATTACACCAAACCTGTCTAATACCAAATGTCACTGTTACCACATTATGAGTCACTGGTCCCCCGTGCTCTTAAACTTGACATTAATATAATTTATATCCAGAAAGGACAAAAAGTGACTCTTTACGTTTAGTTTTCAGAAATAATGTAATACATTTAATCCCTCTTAGTGATAAGAGACGAAAACCAAGCACACTAGTTCAGAGACGGCTAGAGACCCAACTTGGTTATATATATCATATCATATATATAACATTATCATATATATAACTATCATATATATATATATATATATGATCAAACCGCAATATGAGATGGGAAAAATAAAGACTAAGATCTTCGTCAGAGTCAAAAGCCTAACTCTGGAACGAACACTCAACTTGTTATGGTTGAAATATCTTAGTATTTTTTTTTCATTTCATATTGTGGTTTGACCATTGATTATTATTTCACGTGTTTATATGAAATCTTGTATATATATATATTGTCGTCCCTTGGAGAGGATGATATGCCATAGGTCCCGAGCATGTTCGATGCCAGGTACTCATTAAAGATTTCATCCATAACTTTAACTTATCCATAAATTTTACTCGCCAACCATAAGGGTTTATTAATAAAACCATAAGTTTTTACATCTTCATGGCTGTATCAATGCACAATTAATTACGATAACATTCTGATTTGATGCCTGATTATGTATAGGCGAATCGTTGTCTTAAAGTCTTTTTTTTTAGAATCTTTTAATATTGGAAGAAAGTATTATAAAAAAATAAATAATTTATAAAAGAAGGAGTTTTATGTCCTTTTGAGACAGCTGTATGGTCCTTTTCTTTATTTGAATTATTAAGAGATAAACAGACAGAAAGAGAAAGTGTCTCAAAATTATTGAATATAACATACTATTGAATACTGACGCGAAGTGGCTACTTTGTGCTCAACATTTTGGTACCAGGTGCCCCCACCGAAATGCCACGTTGAAGTATTTGGAATTATTAAATAAACGATTTTAATGAATACTACAAGTTTTGTTATTTTACAATTCAACTTCAAACCAAAAGATAACGAAAATCTCACGTATCCTCCCAAAACACTATTTCTCGTGCTTTTTTCTAAATATCTAGGTCTACCTAGTCCACAGTTTCCAGCTATGGCTGTCTCACTAAAAGAATTTCAGCGTTTGTAGACTTTATTCTGCAACCCCGATTGTGCAGTCAACCTTCTTTCTTTAAAGACTCCTTTCACTTACTTGGAAAGATCAGAAAGGTATCCATCCTATCCTAATGGTTACATGGATGTAACATCGCTGTAAACAGTTACAGACCACAATGGGCGTCTAGTCACATTGAAATACCCTAGAATACAAATCGCGTCATTATTATAACCTTAGTAGTTGTCGTATTATGCTACATCAGAGACAATATTTCGTAGCATTCATTAAAAATAAGATAATAGAAGGCCTTTTTGAGTTGAATTCTACCGGGTTGCTTTGTGGGTTGATTATCGATTACTGAAACCTGTTGACCAAGGCTAGGGACGAATCAAAGAAGGCGACTTCCTCAAGATTAGGAGTAGAAGTTGAGAGTGGGAAGTAGAAATGGGCCAGGAAGCGCCCCCAAGTGACCTCCCCATGGCCCTCTGTCACCTTGCTTTATGATAAAGAAGGACCGTGTCTTCCTTGTTTGACCATTTCCTCTCTCACTCTCTCACAACAAGGTGATTCAAGTTAACTGTTCACCAACATGCACTCAAGTTCAGTTCCTTCTTATTCAGCCATCTTCCTTTTTCCTTATTATTAATTTAAAAGGTAATCAAATACAATTAGATATGTGTTTCACTTTCACGATACACATCAATGATTAAACAATTACAGTTGAATACGATTATTATAACAGCGCTTAGTCATACCACTTGGCTGCTGTTCCCGAAATAAGTTGATTCCAAACACTCTATTTAGAAGAGTGGCAGTTTATCAATTACAAAGTATTCCATAAAAACTACCAAATATGAGACATGCTTGCTTTCCGTTTCAGGGTTTGAAATATTTAAACATGAAATTTAGTGATTATAACTGTATTCGTTTTGGAGATATCTTTTTCAAAATACATAAACACATATATAAATATTTCACATATACACGTGAAATAACAATCAATGAACAAACCACAATATCAAATGGGGAAGAATAACTAAGATTTTTACTTTGTTTTCCCTAAAATCCCTCCCTTGACTATTGTCCTTTCCTGCACTATAGACCCTTTTAAAATACCACTCTTCCCTCCCATTCCTTTGAACTCCTCGCCATGATGTTTCTGTATCTTGTGTTTCAGTTGGGTTTTTGACTCTGACGAAGACCGTTTGTTGTGGTTGACAGATTTTAGTCTTTTTTTCCCATTTCAGATTATGGTTTGGTCATAAACACGTATATATACAAGAAGACACACACACAAAGCGCCAGGGTAGCTAGTAGCTGTATACTGACAACTGCACTGAAAAATCACGAGTTCGATTCTCACTCTGATCTTCATTTTTTTCACATGGGAACTTAAAAAAAAATTGTACAAATCATTCCCCATAGAGGATTATTGAACCCCAAAATTAACAGTCCTGAAGAGATCACGCAAACCACTGGTCAACCCTGGCCCCCTCTGATAATTTCACATACTCGACGAATTGAAACCTCCCTATCATATGATAAACCCAGAATAAAATAAAACACAAACTTTAAAATTTAATTAAGGATTTTTTTCAATTGATTTAATTATTCTTTTTCAATTAATTACCAATAGTTAGGTTTTTATCGTTCTTCATAAGAGTTAGCAATATGTACGATAAGATAATAGCTCATAAAATTCCCTTGATATCAGCTGAGAGTTTTGGGAGAAAAAAGGAAGAGAAATAAGGAGATTTAAATATAACAAACTTAAAAAATAATAATAATGAAGAATATTAGGAAGAAAATAACTGAAACTAAAGACAATTCGGGAATATAAATATTAAATACTTAATAATAATAAAGATTATAAACATTATAAGTTAAAATAGTGTTTTATGAATAATAATAATAATAAAAAATATATTTAATACAAAATAATAACAAATAAAATAGTAACAAAAATCTACTTCTTATTATGAAAGCCTAAATTATATTTGAGAAAAAAAATTGAAGTGGCTAAAAAGAAAATTTAACACAAGTAAACAAATCAGCAAACTTGTGAAGAATCAATTAAAATTTTTAATGTGGCTTTTGTGTGTGTGTGTGTGTGTGTGTGTTTTCCCCACGGGCAGTACCCCTGCCATGGGGGAATTTATTTAAATAACAACATGCTCCACAAATGTACTACATGCAATTTTCTTCTTATGGCTATACAGTTTTGTTTGCTTAATTCTAATTATATAATGTTGTACATTTAAATTATAACGTTTACAACTTTCACAACTCTAAAATTTTCCATTTACAATAGGTATTTTATTTTAAAGATTTAACCTAAGCTACATTTGTGTGTGTGTGTGTGTGTGTGTGTGTGTGTGTGTGTGTATGTATGTATGTATGTACGTATGTATGTATGTGTATGTGTATGTGTACGTATGTGTGTATGTGTGTGTGTGTGTGTGTGTGTGTGTGTGTGTGTGTGTGTGTGTGTGTGTGTGTGTGTGTGTGTGTGTGTGTGTGTGTGTGTGTGTGTGTGTGTGTGTATGTGTAGACGTATTATCAATTTTGATAGAAAGGATTAACAATATCATAAATAATGAATTCATTGGCTTCGTTTACTTTAATGTGGCTCTATCCTTATGTAAGTTGTAACAGTAATGGCTGCATTGTTCCAGGCACTCTGCTAAGGCATGCCAGATTGAACTTAATCGTTTCATTTTCTCACCCGGTATTCTAATGAGGTTTAATCGCAACAGGAATACCCGATTTTTTTTTATATCTCACACAGCGTTGTCTTCTCTTCTCACCATCCCCAGATGATTGTTTATAACAATATTGTTTGAAATATTAAT
Organism: Hermatobates lingyangjiaoensis; assembly: GCA_026182355.1. Classification (NCBI taxonomy): domain Eukaryota; kingdom Metazoa; phylum Arthropoda; class Insecta; order Hemiptera; family Hermatobatidae; genus Hermatobates; species Hermatobates lingyangjiaoensis. Next base: position 265,312 of record JAPFBL010000419.1, read on the forward strand.
CAAGTCAAGATTTTTCATTTTATTTTATGACTACTAATTCATTAGTAATTCCGATTGGACTATATATTTTGAAATAATTCAATGTTTTCTTACCTTCGCAACATATATTCATACTGTTTTTCTTTTCTATTGAGGTTTGGTCCAGTGTCAAACAGTAAAACAACTTTAAACCAACGTTTCATCTATATTTGCATAGACATCTTCAGGGCTACATCAATACAGAATTTAATTTTTGATATATTTTGAAAGATATCAAAGTCTGAACCAACCTCAGAAATTCATAAATATGATTAGGGCACTTCAACCAATTCAACAGGTCTTCGTCAGACTAGTTGTTTGAGCATGACTGACGAAAACCACTTGTTTTAGTGGCAAAATTTCGTTACCTTTTTGAAAGTTTACTACGGTTTATACAATGATTTTTATTTCACGTGTTTACTTTCAATAATTTTATATAAGTTAAATAAGTTAGAAAAGAACATCATTGAGTATATATATGAATATACTTAAAATAAACTGTGACACATAGATAGAAATGTGAGTGCTTTGTTACGTTTCTTTCTATGTGTCAAAGTTAATTTTAACCTTTAATCAGTCCTTCTGGATTGCAATTCATTATTATATATATTGTTAAATATATATATTTATATAAAATTATAAATTTTATATTAATATTATTATATTATATTTATATTAATTTATATAAACAGGCCTTCTTTTAAACATATTTCATTAAATTGCTTGCCTATCTTTATCCTCTCAACTTTATCTCATTTATCGCTCATCTTTATCTCTCGTATTTAAATACGAGAGGATAAAGATAGGCAAGCAATTTAATGAAATATATATATATATATATATATATATCACAGTTTCCTGTTTGTTTCTTTCTTTTCCAACGCCCACACTTATCAGGCTTTCACTTTTTAGTGCTGTTCTAGGGGGGGAAATTGTAACTCATTTATTATTTGGCACCCATTTTAGTGATGTACGAGCCCCATTTCCTGTTGATTCTACATTGAAAGTCCTAAATTTTGCCTAAACCAAGGGCATTACAAGTAGGGATCTTTAACGAGTACCTAACATCATACTGGCTCGGGACCGACGGCTTAACATCCTTTCTGAGGGACGACGTGCTCAGATTTATTAATTTCCCACATGAATAAATCGAGGGCCAGGTAGGGATCGAACCTAGGACCCTTCAGTTCAGAGGGGAGTATGTTAACCATTAAGCTAACCTGGCTTCCTATGACAGCTTCCTCGTGACAAATTCAGTTTGAAAATAGTAACCCTGGAGAATAAAAATAAAACTCAATAAATAAATACTGATGACATTTTGAGAATGTGTTTTCAAAAAAAAAAAAAAAAAATAAAAAATATGTATTGTTATGTAAGATGACATATTTTAGAGGGAGTTTAGAGTCTTAAGAGCTTAGTACGCCGTCGATAGAGGGTGGATGTACCTGTGGATGAAACTGGCGGATTATATATACATATATTTAATATTTAATATGGAGGGGGGGAGAGGGAAGAAAGATTTATTTCCGTTCGAAAAAGAGCGATATAGTAGAGGTATGTCTAGGAGGCATTTGGTTGTAAAAGCCGACATGGTGGTGTGCTTAATGACCTTTTAAAAGTCCGTGGCTAGGAGTAGTAGGCAAATAAAGTAAAAGAGAGAGTGAGAGAGAGAGAGAGAGAGAGAGAGAGAGAGAGAGAGAGAGAGAGAGAGAGAGGCATTCACAATTTATAGACCGGCTTTTAATACGCTTCCCGAAGAACGGATGATTTTTGGTTTTATTTGTATGTGTGGCTCTCGGGTGTTTCGAGCGTGTCTCTTTTTCTCTCTCCCACACTCTCTCTCTCTCTCTCCAAGTTGATTTTTAAGATCAGGTATGTCCTTGCGAACCTTCTAGCACCCTCACGCAATCATCATCGTTTTCTATCGCAGTCCCTCCTTTGCCCCTCATTCATGATGTCCTGCTACTTCTTTTTTTCTCTCTCTCTCTCTCTCTCTCTCAATGTATAAATGTATATATATTTCTAAACACATACTAGCGTCATAATTACAATTGTAAGTTATAGTATTCTATATTAAATGATTATGACATCACAGACCTTAAACCTTTTACTTGTGTGGCTGGTTTTTGGAACTACTAAATTAATAGTAGTCGATTAATTAAATCACTCTTCGTTAACTCGCAGTTGTTAATTTTAGAAACGTAATGAAGTGTGAATGATTCAACATTATAAGAACAACAATCAGTAAACACCTGGTTCATTTGCAGTAGTGACAGCTTAATATTAATTAATTAATAGATATAAGGGCCCCCTATTATTAGTACCAATGACAATGGCTGTTAAGTATCAGTATTCCTTCAACACATACAAATTCGCACAGATTAAATTTAGATACTAGGCTGGCTGGTAGGTCAGGGGTTCGATCCCCACCTGGAATTCGATTTATTCACAAGGGAGGTGGATAAATCTGCCGTCGGTCCTTTAACCTGTACGATGTCAGGTACTCGTTAAAGATTTTTACTCTTGAGTTAGGCAAAATTTAGGACAGTTACATGCAGAATCTGTTGAATTGCCGATCAAACAAAAAGCCGGTAAACGGAAAATTAGAGTAAACCTGTAATGAAATAGGGAATAGTCTAAAAAAAAATTCCTCATGGCACGCTCACTACCCACGAGAAAATGACAGAAAAAATACATAAATGAAAGATACATTGTTATATAGCCTGGTTCATACAGTTTTAGAATATAATTCAATGTTTCCTTACATCGATCACATATATTCAACAGTGTTTTTCTTTCTTTATTGAAGTTTCGTTTTTATTTTTTTAAAGAAACAGAACGTTTCGCCTATATTTGTAGACATCTTCAGAGCTACATTAATGACGTTATCACCCGCTAGGGGATCAGTTAAACAAGAAAAAAAAATCTGATACTAAAACTAAACTATCGTAGTAGGAGGTACTATGATATTGCTTCCAAAAGTCTCCCAAATGTAGAAACAACTCAGTAATACGGCCACCTAAAATTACTGGGTGCCAAATAATAAATGAGCCTAACTTTCCACTTCTGTAACACAGCTAAAAGGGTGAAAGCGTGAATGTACAGCGTTTAAAAGAGGCAATCATTTAGTTATGTATGGGAACGAATTTCTAATAGGAATACCTGACACAACTAGGAAGTTACCACGAAGGAGTTTTCTATTAGGTGTGCAGAAAACAGTTTATTATTTTCAATTAATCAGTTTTAGTAAATTCGTCCGTGTGCTTTCTGATAATGAGATGTATTGATATAAAAAGGTTTTACAATATTTTTCTCAGGGATGTCATCAGAGACTTGAAAATTCTATTTATTACTGTTATTGTTATTCTGGTTTGATTATATTACAACTACTCTTAGAGGGGTGACAAGTAATACTGATGCATGATACATGAAAGAGAGATGGCACCACACATTGGTAGTACTCCATACAGATAGATCGTTCAGATCCCTTGCAGCTAGTCTTGACAGTTAGCATTGCTGAGTAGGTCTCGGGGCCGACATCTTTTCAGCCTTCTAATAGGGTTGGTGGGAATCTAATGGGATGATCATTCCTGAATAAAAGGGTTTAGCTTGGTGGGTAAAGATTCATGGAATTCGCGGGATCGGGATTGATTTCTTGGTCAATCAAAGGGTTTTTTTGTTAGTTATGAATTCAAAACTCTAAAATGTTCATTTTCCAGTGGCCGCATTTATATCATTTTACCTTTAGTGTTGTTTTAGAGGCAGATAGCGCGAGTAGTTTTTTATTTCACACCCTATTTAGTAATAGGCGAGACATATTACCGGGTTCATTCTACATTTGGAGTCATAAATTTTGCCTAACTCAAATGTATTTTGAATCTTTAACGAGTACTTGACATCGTACAGGCTTGACACTAACGGCTTAACATCTTCTCCCGGGGACGAAATGCTCACATTTTCTCACTTCCTGGTAGTTCCCCCACAAGGAAACAGACATAGGCCGAACATTGACCTATTGTGATAACACACAAAGAAGACTCATTCTATATTGAGATTGCTAAATCTTGTCTAGATCAAGAGTATTTAGAGTAGGTATCTTTAACGAGTACCTGATTTCATACTGGCTAAGGGACCAACAGCTTGTCGTCCTCGTGCTCAGATTTATTCACTTCCCTCGTGAATAAATCGAATGCCAGGATGGCTATCAAACCCGAGATCTATCAGTTTAGAGGGTTCCATACCAAGGCATTCTTCCGTACCGTCATATCTAGAGAATATTTATTCACTTCCCTCGTGAATAAATCGAATGCCAGGATGGCTATCAAACCCGAGATCTATCAGTTTAGAGGGTTCCATACCAAGGCATTCTTCCGTACCGTCATATCTAGAGAATATTTATTCACTTCCCTCGTGAATAAATCGAATGCCAGGATGGCTATCAAACCCGAGATCTATCAGTTTAGAGGGTTCCATACCAAGGCATTCTTCCGTACCGTCATATCTAGAGAATATTTATTCACTTCCCTCGTGAATAAATCGAATGCCAGGATGGCTATCAAACCCGAGATCTATCAGTTTAGAGGGTTCCATACCAAGCTATTCTTCCCTACCGTCATATCTAGAGAAAAGTGCAATATAGATGTATCATATAAAATTACGCAAGCTGTATCAGGCATAGGTGCAACAAAAGTAAACCTCAAGAAATTCAACGATATTGACAATGACCAGTTATTGTGACATCTGGTAACCACGGTCCTCCAGCCAAAAATCAAATAGCAAGTAGGAATGAAAATTTCAAATATTTCCAAAGATTGATAAAACAAATTGACTTTGAAAAACCTTTAACAGTAAATCCTCTGACACAGTGATTATTAATGTCATTAATAATGACATTTTTAATAATGTGAAGATTATTATTATAATTAAATTCAATAAAAATTTTAAAAAAACTAGTAATTTTTAAAAACATTTTAATTAATATAAGAATAGTGATAACCCCCCCCCCCCCCCCAAACTGTTGAGGGTGTATATGTATTAGAGAGTATATGTAAGTTACATATATTGCACAGGGTACAACGTGTACACAATAACAAAGTTATTATAAAATAATACACTTGTAGGACTAAGATTAAGTAAGTATAACACACAAACATTAATTATATAGTTAATAATAGTGATTAAGTGAAGAAATCGGAAAGCAAAGAGGTGTTATTAGAAATATTATAGTAACGTAAGTGCATTAATTTAGATTTTAAGATCATTTGAAAGATTATATACTTAAGAAACTAGATATGATATATAAAATTTATACGTTTCACGGTAAATCACAGACACAGATCATAGGAATGAACACACTTACTGTCTCTAATTTTCGGTTGAACAGTCATCAGGAGAATTGAGATGGGAACACCAAGCGCAGTTTTGTTTGCCTGTGTGCAAAATAAAATATATAAATATAAATAGAATTAAAAATATTAATATGGGACAAAACAAATGTAACTAGATATTAAATTAGTTGTCAAGATATACAAATACGATTGTAAATATTATATAATATTATACATACATATTATAACAGTATAAAACTAAATTTAATTTCAAGTAGAGAAAAGTTATGAGATAATAAATAGCATGTAATATCTATGAGGAGTATGATAAATAAATGGAATTAAAAAAAAAATCAGAGGCGAGCATGCAAGCCGCTGGACTACACACTCTAATATTGTTAAATAGGCTTTTATCATTTGAATACAGTCTAACATTAATGTGTTACTGATGCAGGTGTTCAAATGCACCCGCTTTGTACCACTGATTACTCATATTCTTATAATTTTTATTCATTCAAACTTCATTATATTTCTACAATTATGAATAATAGTCGAGTTATTAAATAGAGACTCTTCTGTAAATTCATTTATATAAGCAGATGAATATATAATTTTATCTATTAGCATTAATATATTCCTTTTACTTAATATGATACATTAATTTTATCAAATTGTGATATACTTGAAATATAGCGCACATAGCTCACTATATAGAAATTGAAAACA